>JARJEC010129345.1:0-13506 GCA_030264575.1 Tachinus sp. AB-2021
TTTTCAGAAATTGGTGCAAAAGAATCTATAAAACTAATTAACCTGTCTTTAATAAGATGTTCGAATATTTTTGAAAAGCAAGATAAAACAAAAAAAAGGTGCAAAAGAATCTATAAAACTAATTAACCTGTCTTTAATAAGATATTCGAATATTTTTGAAAAGCAAGATAAAAGACTTATGGGTCTATAATTTCCTAATTGGCTGTGATCATCCTTCTTATATAGAGAACATACAATAGCTTGTTTTAGATGGTCGGGAAATGTTCCCGTTGAAAACATTAAATTACCTGTATGTATTAACGGCAAAGAAATGAAGTTTATGTATTTTTTTTAAATATATTGCGGTACATCATCAACACCGCACGGTCTTTAATTTTTAATTTTTTGCATACTTTTACAATATCTTGTTCTACAAAAGGATACATATACATAGTATATTCACATTTTCGCAAGCAGCTTTTTAAGTTATTTTTGTAGAATTCATTATATCCCACATTGCTTTGGATTTATTTTTATAATTTATTATAATTGATTCATTGTGGCCCTTTTTTGCTGAGTTTATCATCAATATATATTTTTTGTGTGCTTCTTTGTATTGCTCTTGGGCAATACAAAGAATATACATATATATATATATATATATATATATATATATATATATATTGCTTTAGTTTTATTTTTAGAATTTAATATAATTGATTCATTGTGACCTTTTTTGCTGCGTTTATCATCTATATATATATGTAGAATATAATAAATTCTACAAACAAAAATTACGAAAAACCAAGTTTATATCCAGACGGGTGGGACAATTCTCTAAAAGAAACTGCAAATAAGTTTAATCAATTTTTTGCAAATTATGTAAATAATATAGAATTACAGAAACAGATTTTGACTCAAATTATTTAAAAAGTTGCGTTCGAAAATGTGAAAAAACTATGTATCTGTATCCTTTTGTAGAACAAGATATTGTAAAAGTATGCAAAAAAATTAAAAATTAAAAATCGGGTGGTGTTGATGATATACGGCAACATATTATAAAAAAAAACATAAACTTCATTTCTTTGCCGTTAATGTATATAGGCAATTTAATGTTTTCTATGGGAAAATTTCCCGACCATCTAAAACAAGCTATTGTATGTCCTCTATATAAGAAGGATAATCACAACAATTAGGAAATTATAGACCCATAAGTTTTTTATCTTGCTTTTCAAAAATATTCGAACATTTTATTAAAGACAGGTTAATTAGTTTTATAGATTCTTTTGCACCAATTTCTGAAAAGCAACACGTTTTTACAAAACAAAAAACACAAATACTGCATTATGCAGTCTGCAAAGCGAAATGATTGAATTGATGGATCACCGTTTGTTTGCCATTGGAATTTTGTTGATTTGTCCAAGGAATTTGACATGGTTGATCATAAAATTCTGCTGTAAAAGTTGCATTGGCGTGGAATTCGAGGAATAGTCTACAATCTTGTTAAATCCTATTTAAGTGACAGAAAACAAGTTGTATAAATAAGAGAAATAATATCAGATACTGTTTCCCCAAACCGAAGTGCACCACAGGGGTCGATACTAGGATCATTTTTGTATATTATTTATGCCGACGATTTAGCACATATTCTTAGCGATGACATTGGTAAACCAATGAAGTATGCAAACGTGGTCACCTTACTGCTCAATGGTAAAAACATTATAGCTATTGAAAACAGTGCACGATTGGTTTTATCAATTATAAATGAATAAATAAAAATAAGACTTTGTTTGTGCTATTTACAACTTGAAAATTAAAACAACAAAGCAATAAATCTTAATGGTACTAGTATCGATCTTTTAATCAGTGTCAAGATTTTGGGAATTACCATTGATCCGCCATTTATGTTTGTATATATAGACAACTTATCAACTTTCAAAAGTCACTTACGCATTAAGAACGTTGAGCAAAGTGGCAAGTAAAAATGCGATTAAAGCTCTATACTATGCAAATTTTGAAAGCATAATGATGTTTAGTATTGTTCACTTGAAAAGAATATTTATCATTAAAAAAACGCTATAGGCAGGTTTAAAATGGCGAGATTCATGTAAAACAGCATTCAAAACTGAAGGTATATTAACCTTTCCAAGTTTATATTTTTACGAAGTCGTTTGTTTTGTATACAAACACAAAGTAATATTTGAAAACAATAATCTAAGTCACTATTATAACACACGTCAAAAACATTTTTAGATATACCAAAACATGACTCCAGGCTATTTCATAAAAGTCTTATAGGTAGTCGGTTTTCATGTTTCAACAAATTGTCGAAACAAATTCAAAACCTGCAGGAGCTTAGACTTTTTAAGATTTCTGTTAGGAAACTATTAAATCAAAAAACATTTTATAACTTATGTGATTTTATGTGACATGTTTCAAACATTATCTTCTACTTTTGTACGTATGTCTTATAAATAAATCTTATTATTATTATTATATTATTATTATTATACAGCACACAGTTAAAATTTTATGTTTTTTAAAAATACTTTGATATGAATCTCTAGATGGTATTTTAAAATTTTTTTTGATGATTCTTTTTTGCAGCACACATACACATATTTTGAATCTCAGACGCTTGTCCCCATGCAATAATGTTGTAGCGAATAACTGAATATGCAAGCGCATAATAGCTCGTGAGAAGTTCAGATACTGAAAATACGGTTTTTTAGATTATCGATGGCATATGACGCTTTTGCTAGTATTTTATTTACCAGATGTATATGTTCAATTTAATATAAAGATTTATCAATGACTAATCCCAAAACGGTTGCGTGCTTACTTAGTCCAATATTTTTAATTTGCTTTCTGATTTTAAACTAAAATGTACGCTGATCGTTTTGTTAAAATTAATGATTTTATAGTTAGCTTTACACCATGATTGGCATTCATTTACTACTAAATCAATTTTCTCTTCTAGTTCAGCTTCATTCTTGAATAAATTACTATTGTAGTGTCGTCGGCTAATATAAAAAGAATACCATTTTTAGTAAAAAAAAAATGGTAGGTCATTTATAAATAGTAAAAATAATAAAGGTCATACGGATCCTTGAGCAACACCCTTGTTTGTTGAATATTCATCAAATAAATAATTTTAGATAAAATCTAATCTATTATTGGAGCATGAATTCCGAGAGCAATTAATTTTTTTTTAAAATGATCTACACAATCAAAAACAGAAGTTCAAGCAATTACATGGTATCCAATATCTATTTTATCATAGCTATACAACAGAAACTGATTCCGTTCATTTACCTGGTAAAAAGCCATGCTGTGGTGATGATATAAGAATATATTTATTTACATAGCTTAAAATTCTATTTGATATAGCTTTTTCCATATTTTTTGAGAACCAAACAACTAACCAACTGAGTGTGATTGGTCTATATTTATGTAAAATTGTCGGATCGCCTTTTTTAAACAGATTATTGACTAAACTAATTTTTAATAATTTGGCAAATAAAGCTGAAGAGAAGTAAGTATTTACTAAATCTGCTAATGTTTCGGATAAAACTTCTTCGCAAAATTTGAGAAGTTTTATTGGAACTTGATCTGCATCTGTTGCATTTTTATTAATTTCTGAAATTATATTAATAATTTCAGTTCCGGTGTTAAAAACATTGAATTGCCACAATTGGGTACAGCAATAAAATCTTGTGACAAGTTTTTTCCAAAGTGTTCAAAAAGATTTTTTGTCTACCATCTCAACAAAGTGTTTAGCTAACAAATTTCATATTTCTGATTTATGACTCACAACACTGCCTTCTTTATTGGTTAATTGCAGTACGTTTGATTTTTGAGTAAGTAGTACGTCCTATTCTTTTATGTACAATATTCCAGATGGTTTTAGGTTTATTGTCTGCTTTATTTATTGTATTTATATTATCCCTCATTTGAAGATTTTGCAAATTATATTTTAGCTGTGGCTTGTATATTATAAAAGAATTATTAATTTCTTCAGAGTTTACAGTATTTTTGATACAATTTAAGAAATTTAAGTTATTATATTGCGTTATTATATCTTTATTAACTATTTTCTTATCTATACTTTCTTTGTGTTTTACTATTTGATATGTCAGCTTATGTCTAAACACCATTTAAAATATTTCCAAAAATGTGCAAAGTATTCATTGATGGTGTTAAAATTATTATGAATGTCATAAAATTTAATAAAAGTGTATTTGAAATCAGACATTGTGTAATCATTAAAAATACAAGGATACGTAGATAGTTGTTTTTTTACTAATACAATCAAATTCTACTTTGGTTGAACTTTACAAACAATATTATTATTATAAACATTAATTATAATATAATCTGAGTGGCAACATTAAAGCCTCTGCGCGTATCAATTCTAGTAGGTTCGTTGATTAAGGAACTTAAATTAAAAGAAGTAAATAAATCATACAATAATTGTGTACGTGAATTACTTTCTAAACCATTTACATTCAAATCACCTGTCAAAATTATAAACCTAAAACTAGTACAGACAATTCTTAATATGTTGGGCAATTGTTTAATAAAAATAGCAGTCTCCAGATGGAGGTCTATATACACATATAATACATAAATTTATATCATAAGATACAGCAGATATTTCTAAGTACTATTCTTATGTGATTTAATTTTTTACAATATTTTAGCTTTGAGGACATATAATAAATGGCAGAACCACCTTGACTATTTGAAATTCTGCAATATGATGATAGTAATAAATATCCAATAATACCTGTTGCTAAAGCTTGGAGTGTGGTCATCCAATGTTTCGTGAGACAGATTATATGAAATGCCCCTTAACGACAATTTTAGGAGAAGTAATTAATTTGTTAAAAATTGAATGTTTGAATAAAAAATGGCAATTGGTGATTTGGTTTTTTCTTAATAACTTTCTAAAAAAGATGTACTATTTGTGCAAGTTGCTTATTGTTCGACGTCAGAAGAATTTGTACTATAGCAGGACATTAAATGGGAGTAATATAGATTTCTTTAGAGATATTTGCTTCATTATTTATATAATAGTTATATTTTGTAGTCTTTGGGATTGCATTAATTATAGTGTTACATATTTTGTGTTTTCCTTGCTATTTAATTCGGCTAAAGTTGAAATATGGTCTGATTTATTTAGATTTTAGTTAGAATCAATAAAAACAACATTTGTGTTATCTTATCATAAATATTTTTGTTTACTTTATATATTAATTTGTTTAACACATAACGGTTTGGCCAAAAAGTTTATTATAATTAAATTTGTTTGCTTTAATTGATATATTTTATTATATTGTTTTCATAGCATTTACTGCACCTGTAATGACAATAATAAAATCAAATTTATTAAAGTCAGTCGATAGTTTATTAATATTTTCGGTAATATCTTAAAAAAAATGCATTTTCTTTAAATATAGAAGTTACTTTTAAATTTTCTTTCGAGGTTAATTTATGAATAATTTTGCTAATTCTTCGACCTTTGTTATCTGCCTGTATTAAGATTTCCTGTTTTATTTTTAAATCTTTGTTTTCGTTTATAATGGACTTATTTGCTTTTGTTGTTTTTAATTGTAGTTTTTTTATGAATAGTTTTAGTTGTGTTACATTGTGCTTGGTCATATTAGTCGTTGGAATTATTATCTATTTTACTTGCTTTATTACTTTCTACAGTACTGCCATTTTCTGGATTTGAGTTTTTGTTCAATTTTGTCAGTTTTACTTATATGAATTAAAGTTTTCTTTCCAATTCATTAATTTTATTAAGAAGCACAACACTAGTTATTTTCTATCTTCTACGCTTTATTGGTAGATTTGTGGTATATTTTTTGCTATTCGATATGTCCGCACTACTGTCTAGTTCAGTATCAGAAGCATCTTTTTCAATGTCTATATGACTAGAGTTAATTGAATGTTTAAGCTTTTCCATGAATTCACTTTTATTTCCGGATTTAGTTAATCCACACTTTTGTAATTCTCAATTTTCTCAAATTTTCAAGTTAGAGATTTTTGTCGCCATTATATTTATTTATTTGTCCGTTGTTTCCTAGGCCACCGAGCAATGTACTTTAGCGCACGGAATTGTTAGCAATACCTGCGCGCGCGTTTCAATGTTTATTGCAATAATTGTTAGGTTAAAGCACTATGAGTATATAATAATCGTTTATATAAAAATGCACCGATCTGTTTGTTAAAAATTGACACATTTTAAATAACCGCATATTACACATTTAATAGACACATTTACAATATATATATATATATATATATATATATATATATATATATATATATTGTCTTGGTTGCACTTAAAAAACAGTTTAAAATGTATTACTTTTTGATAGCTGTACATAATTAATATTATAATAATTAAAACTCCAGGACAAGGTGTACCAAGCGTCAGAGAACGAAGCTAATATATACTCTGAAGAGGCAAATAAAACAAGTTTCTACTCTTTTTATTTGCCCACTGAGTTTGTAAAAAATTGAAGATAAGAAGAAAAAACCAAAAAAATCGAAATAACGATTGCAAGATGGTGAGTGTTATATAAAAAGAGAAGGGGCTTCGCATTTGTAATCTGGATTTCAGTTCTTTCCCAGATTTTCTTAGATAGAATTTCCCCTGATTAAGTGTCAATGCGCCATATTTGTTTTCCATAGCATGTGGCAAAAAATAGCTTCGTTGGAGTTTATTCCAAACTATATCAATCGCTATTACTGTGTACATACATACGAAGGTAGTTTATGTGAATGTTTCAATTTGTTCAGTTTAAAAGTTTTTATTTTAATTTCGCAAAATCCAACATAAAAAAACACTCAATTTTACTGAAAAGTTAGATATGTTAAACTTGCGAACAATTTTAAGCAATATTTTTGCTCGAAAGTGCCGAAAATTGCCATATTTCTCACAGAAATTGCTAAATATTGGTTTATTTAAAGTGAAACCACTTAAACATACATTGGTTTTGTGTCGATTTAAATGTTGATATTTTGATTTTTTCAATTTTAAATTTATTGATATTGGCATTTCTATTTAATTATTTTAAGAGTAAAATTGTTTGACATAAAATTATACAAAAGAAAACTACAGAAATTTGCAATATTTGACAGAAAAAATAAATCAGAATTGCTATCTAGATAAAAAGTTAACTTAAATTTATAATATTTTGCAAAAAAATTAATGAGAATTAGAAAGTTTTACTAAAAAGTTACTCAAATTTGCACAATTTTTAAAAAAGTTGGTAAAATGAAATAATCCGCAAAAAAAGTTACTAAAAGTGCAACATTTAAAAAAGGAATTAATAAAACGTGCAACACTTTAAAAAAAAACTTAAATTTGCTATGTATGCTTAGAAATTGCTATGAATCTGCTAAAATTTAAAATAATTCGCAGAAAAATTACTAGAAATCACAAAATTTTACCTAAAAGATACTAAAAATTGCAGTTCTTTTAAATGATTACTAAAACTTGTAATATATGAAAGAAATTGCTTGGAAATTACAAGAAATTTACTACAATTTAAAATAATTTGCAGAAAAATTAATAGGAATTACAACAATTTACCTAAAAGTTACTATGAATGAAAATTACTACAAATTTACTACAATTTAAAATAATTTGCAGAAAAATTACTAGAAATTACAAAATTTTAGCAATAACTTACTAAAAATTGCAGTCCTTTTAAATAACAACTAAAACTTGCAATATATGAAAAAATTGTTTGAAAATTGCTAGAAATTTAATAAAACTTAAAATAGTTAACAAACAATTACAAATTTATCCAAAAGTTGCTAAAAATGCACAAATGGTTACTAAAACTTGCAATATATGAAAAAAATGCTGAAAAATTGCTAGAAATTTAATATAACTTAAAATAATTAGCAAGAAAAATTGCAAATTTACAAAAAAGTACTAAAAATGTGTAAATGGTTACTAAAACTTGAAATATATGGAAAAAATGTTTAGAAATTGCTAGAAATTTAATAAAACTTAAAATAAGTCGCAAGATGGAGCGTTAAAATAATCAATGGAAAGAAAGATGAAATAGTAGACGGTTTGAAAAGAAGAAAAAAAAAAGAACTTGAGATAATTGTACAAGAAGAAAGAGCAAAAGACGCACAAGAAAATACGGAAAAACAGAAAAACGTCATTGTAACCAGAATAATAAACTTTTGCATAAAAAACAACCCAACAATCGGATACTTATTGTTTAAACAAGGTACTTACAGCATAATAATCGTAGAAGAAGTTGAGATAATAGTAGAAGAACGAAGAGCAAAGGACGCACAAGAAAATACGGAAAACAGAAAAACAGCATTGGAACCAGAATGATATACTTTTACTTTACTTATTGATTAAACAAGGTATTTACTACACATAAGCAGACATAGAAAGAAACGCCAAAAGCATGATATAATACATAACAAATACTTGGAAGATGGCAAATTTAGTAGAATCGGTAAAAATAAGCAAAGTAATACTAACAAGAATAAAGCTATAAAAACAAAAACTGAACCTGAAATTAGCACAAGAAGTTAAAAATAATAAAGAAAAGATTATGAAAAATATTAAATTCAAAATAATGGAGGAAGTAACAAAACTGGAACAAGAAGAAAACAAAATGCTCAGATTAAACCAAAAATACATCCAACTAAAAAACAATTGTAGACATGGCAACAAACATATGCGGAGAGAAAAAAAAAACAAGCAACAGCAAAAAAACAAAATTGTAGAACAACGAAGTAAAACATAAAATTAAGCAGAAAAGGATGCGTGAAAAAGGTCATTGCAGAAAAGAAAACAAAAAAAAGCCGAGAAGAACTAAGTGAAACGGGAACAGAAAATTCTGGAAAGCAGTCAAATTCCTAAGGAACAAAAAAAGAAGAACATGAGAAGTATCAAAAATAAAATTAGCACTATACACACCAATACAGAAAAGATAGTAAATGGATAGAAAGAACACTACGTAAAAAAATTCTCAGCAAAGAACTACTCAAACACAGAAACAAAAAAAAGACGAAAAAAAAAGACAAAAACAGAAATACAGATGGCCAGAATGGAAACGCAATAAAAAGTCTGACAATAGAAAAAGCTGCTGAAAAAGCGGGACCAGACGGAATCACGCCAGAACAAATCATATATATGAAGACCAAAAAGCAGCAGAATAGAAAGATATGTGCAACATGGCATGAAAAGAAGCAACGTTACCAACTAATTAAAAAACATACGCGCTGGTGCAAATATATAAAAGTATAACAATATGCCCAAAACAATATTTCTCGGTGGTCATAAAAGTTTACAGGATTTGAAATAAACTACTATGTTTTTTATCACAAATTATTTAGTCACATCGTGACTGCAGTTTCGACTGAACCTTAGTCTTCATCAGACGTTACATGAGTGAATGACGTCTGATGAAAACTGAAGTTCAGTCAAAATTGCAGTGACGGTGTGACTAAATAAATTGTGATAAAAAACCTAGTACTTTATTTCAAATCCTGCATAATGAATTATCACTTAGTAATGGTCGATTCTATCAATTTTCATAAAAGTTTACAGTAAAATTTTGGATAAGAGGGTAAGTCAAGAAATAAAACACCAACTAGAAGAACTAAGGAGGCTTCATGAGCAAATGGCAAACAACAGACTACATAAACGTACTTCGGAAAATAATAAAAGCAAAAATAGAAAGAAATGCAGAACTATACATAACCTACCTGAATGCAGCCTTTGATAATATAAATAGACCAAAACTATGAGACTTTCTACGATAGCTGCAAATATCAACAAGCTTACTAAAAACAATTCAAAGTTTATACAAAGAATAAGCGATATTTTTACTTAATTAAATAAAAAGTTTTGCTAATTAATGAGTTTCTCTTTATTATTTCCAAAACAAAATGAAATATGCGAAATGTTTAATTAGTTTGTCTGCTTGAAACGTATAGAATGTTTCATTTTTGCCTCCATTACGAAACACCCTGTATATGTACATTTTGTTGATGACTAGTTAATAAAGGTAATAAATCCATCTATTGACAAAACCTAAAAGCCATAGAGTATAAAACAATTCCTATATATTCAACGGTTTCAAATTTCTTTTTCCAGTTATAGTGATTAATTATTTGTTGTTTGGTAATATTTGTTATTACAATTCGTAGCCTGCTTATTTGTTCAACAACTCACAATTGAGTCTGCTCTCATAAAGCCAACATCAAAATGCCAGTATATGTTAAATTGGAGGAAATTCCAATGTAAGTCTTAATAATTACTAGTTTTTATATTTTTAAATAAATTTAAATAATTTTAATTGTTACAGCGAATGCAGTCCATTGAAGTCTTTGGATAATGATGCTACTGCCAATACCGATGTTTCTAAAATACTCGAACCAAACATCAAAATTGACGATGATCCTGCGCATTCCATTTCAACAGGTAATTTTAATTTTACATTATAAATTAAAGTCACGTTTAGTCATAAATTAATTATATAAAATATAATAAAGCTTCTTAAATAATTGAATTAATCGATTAATTGTAAAGATATTTTGTTGATACACTAACGATCTTTCTACTAGTATAATGTGCGGTTTACATGTAAATTCTTACATGGGTAGTCCAAAAACTTTTTTGTGGAAAATGGTGTGATTATAATTGGGTGGCATATAAACGATGGTTTATCCCAGTTTTTATTAGATGGGCAATGGGGTTATGGGGAATTAGGTAAAACACAATGCTTTATCTGCATGTAGAACATTTTTAGCACCAATATTATTTATTTAGTTTAGATTAATTATCTAAAATAAACCCTATTAATTAATATAAAGTTTTTTGCTTTTATTTTAGTTGTTGAGATAAATTTATGCAAATCTGAAAAGTCTGTCAAGAACATCGGAGAGCAACATAAAGATAAAGAAATAATATTTCCAAAAGCAGACAAATCTGCACAATCTGGCATGAACATCGGAGAACAACAAAGCTACGAAGAAGTAATATTCCTAAAATCAAACAAATCTGCAAAATCTGGTGAAAACATGGGAAAGCAAGAAAGCGACGAAGAAATAATATTCTTAAAAGCAAACAAATCTGCACAATCTGGTAAGAAAATTGCAAAGCGACAAAGCAACGAAGAAAAAAAATTCCTGAAAGCAAACGGTGAAATAGTTGTTGATGAGGGAGTTGATGCAGATGTTGAAGCAGCTGACAAAACGGATAAAAATGCATGCATTTGTATTTCCAAGCGAAAACAAGCTGCTATTTTGTGCATTGCTGTATGGATAATAATTGTAGCAATGGGTGTATTCATAATTGTAGTTTTGTAAAAGATTTGCTGATACAAATCCTATTTGAAAAATAAATATTTTTTTAATATCATAAGTTTTCATTTTATTTAATACTGTTTATTGAAACATGCAATAAAATATGAGGGAGTGACTGCGAAAAATAATTATAAAGAAAGGTCAGATGCAATATATAAATAAGTTAAAAAGTAGATATAAAGTTTATGGATTCAAAAATCAGTAAAAATTTGTATTGTGAAATAATTCTTTGGTGATTAGAAATGAAGACAAATTTAAAAAAGTCACATTTTCCTTAATTTAAAATGTGTATAGTCTAATTTGAAAATCTATGATAGTCCAGATAGTCAAGGATGGTAATTGTTGAAGACTGTTTTTCGGCTCAATCATAAGGGTTGCTAAAGCTAACCCGTCTAACTGAGATTGAAGTAGCAGTATTAGGCCATAAAACAATAAACAACAAATATTTTCTTAACTCAAGAAAATTTTAGGCAAGTTTGGCAAGATGATGTCACCAACGTGCGTTGTTTATTGAGCAACAGGTTTCCGTAAGGAAACAACAAAGCACACATTAACATTAAATAATCCTTTTAATATTTAAAATGTGGTCATATACGGTTAAAAATAAAGAAATATTAAGAAGAGTAAAAGAGAGAGCGTTAATGGACATAATTTAAAAAAAAAAGAGTAGATCAGGCATTGATTAGAAATTGTTTATTAAAAGACGAGATCAATCGCTAAAAATATGCAATATATTAGAAAAGACCAAGAAAGTTGTGGAAAAACACGTAGGACCAGCAAAAAGCAAAATACCAACAAGAAAACTGCAGAAGCAGCATGTAGGATCTGTAAAAAGCAGAACATCAACAAAAAAGGTGGACGAAAAGCACATAGAATTTGTAAAAACAGAACCGAAATATGAAAGCTACAGAAGAAACAGATCCTACCTAGCTCTTCTCATATTTCTGTTCTGTTTTTGCACGTCCTGTGTCTTTCCTCCAACGTTTTTGATGATGTTCTGCTTTTTACAGATCCCACCTGTCTTTTCTCTAGCTTTTATATTTCTGTTCTGTTTTTGCAGGTCCTGTGAATTTCCTCCAACTTTTTTGTAATATTATCAAATATTTAGTGATTCATTAATGTTTTTTTACGCTAACATGTATAGAAGAAAGCATCAATGGCCGATCTCACCGGTACAACTAAAATCGCCAATTACTAAAGTCACATTTAAAACAAAATACTTAAAATTTAGTTCCATCTTACCGTTCATTTGAAACATTAACTTAGTCCAGTTTTCTAACAATAGAGCGGCACACCATGTTTTTCAAGTAGAACCAATAACCTTGAAAAGAAATTGGCGGGACGGCACCGTACGCCCGCACTGCTTCATAAATGCACAATATTTGTATTATTTTATGCTCAATGCAGTAATAATATATGTACATATCTGAAGTCTATTTTATTAAATTCAAAGACGGATTATATGTGCTATGATTGGAAATGGCGAAAACAAATGATAGCATAGCGCATTATACAAAAAATAAGCATTATTACTTTCTGTTTTATAATTCTTCTCATATTTATAATAAAATAATTATATTAAATAAATTGAAATTCGATTAAACAGAAAGATTCGCCAAAATACAACACAGTCGAAACCACAGAACACATCCTAGAACAACGCACAAAATACACCACTAGAAGGCAAAACAGTAACTGACGTATTCAAGGAAATCACATAAATGACGTCATAGAATACATTGAAGAATTACCAGACATGTAAACTTATAAATACAGAAAATCATGGCTACATGTCATCCGACAAAGCCGCTACATATATATTAATATTTGCAAGTAATCTTGAAGATAAACAACACCTTCTAGAAAAACTAAATGATCGATATAACGAATACTAACGAATATTAATTTTAATAAAACTAAGCTAATGGTAATTACAAAGTTACATCAGAACCAGTTACCTTTGACAATAGCAAATAATGTCATAGAAAAGGTGTAAATATATAAATACTTAGGAACCTGGATGGAGCAGACAGGGGAACAAACAACAAATATAAGAACAAGAATAGAAATTGCCCGAGCAGTATTTGTGAAAATTAAGATGATATTGTCCAGTCGGAATGTTAATATAAATCTCAAGATGAGGATGCTACATTGCTACGTATTCTC
>JARJEC010129368.1:0-10722 GCA_030264575.1 Tachinus sp. AB-2021
ATCTCTCATGAGACTGAAAAAGAAATAATCCGAAGCAAACTTGCAACGGATCACAATAACCCGTGGAAAAGCTGTCAAGAGATGAATCACACAAGATTATTTGTAATAAAACAATAACAAAATAGTCAAAAGAAAGTATCGCATATGAGTCGAATGAAGTTGCGAAGGCTTACAGAACTGATTACCGGCTACTATGGTCTTAACAAGCACATGCGCAAATTGGGCACACCAGAAGATCCACTATGTCGCGGATGCTGCTAGGACGAAGCATCTACTAACATACATCATACAACACACAGTTCACTTTGGCAACCCAAGACAAGCTTATAATAAGCTCTTTGTAAAAGCTTCTTTACTTCGTAGAAGAGATAGATCTGCTACGGATGATGATAGATAGATACAACCACCTGGATCGCAGTGCAGGGAGGCTTAACCAAACAAACCAATGTTAAATCGAATGTATTAAAATTATATATATATATATGCAATATTTGCAAATTTATGTTAAAATGGTATACAAAATTTCAGAATTTTGACTAAGAATGTTTAGTAAACATACTGCTATCTAGTAAAAAAAACTTTGAGCAGATATTTCTAATTGTGTAATATACATATGTAGTTGAACTAAAATAAAAAATACAATTTGCTTATGTTATAAAGTATTATGGTGCCCATTTAAATGTACATTTATATTTTAAACACCATATATGTAATCATTGTATTGAAGACGTTTGTTTTGCTCAATTGGGGATTTTTGTATGAACATATGTTTGATAAATTTCATAAGACAAATGGTTAATATTTTATAAATACGAAATATTTTAATTATTCAATAATATTTTAAATACATTAGGTTTTGTAAAATTTTCAATAACCATCTGAATCTATTATACAAAATAGTGTACTAGTAAACTAATACAGCTGCCACATTTATTTGATTTTTTTATCTTTATTATAAACCAAATCTGTACTTCCTATATACTTATATGTATTTTCTTACCTTGTTTTTTTAGATAAGTGATCTCTTTTTGTCTGAAATCTAAATAAACGGAAAATATTAATTTTTATTTAATAGATTTTTATACATTGAAAAATATTTCAATCGTTGGTTTGTAAAAATGAGTTTTTTTAACATAAAAAAATAATATATTTTTTTAACGTTTCAATTTTTTTTAAATATATTTCAGAAACTTTATTTTAACTATAAGTTTGTTATAAAATATATTCTTTTAAATTTTAATGGAGAATCAGTACATGACAAAAATGACAAAATAATGAAACTGAATAAATATCATGACAATTAAATTATTAATTATTTTACCTGATAAATATTTATAAATTCATTTATCTCAAACAATTCACACATAAATATTACGAAGTATCATGTATTCTCTTAAATAATAGTTTCTGACTATTTTTTTATATTAGAGTTACTTCTTATAAATATGTAACGTTGTCACAGAAAACATTTCAAACATAGTTTCTTTTATAAATTATATTCTAAATAATTTAAGTTGATTCTACTCATGTTTAGTTTAAATTTTTTATAATATGTGTTTATTTATTCAATTCATAATAAACTTGAGCTTGTACGGTAAACATAAAAAGAATTGTCCAAGTTGCAAATGAATAATTCAAACTTAATGGACTAACTTATTGATTTGAAATTCTGTGTACTTAATTCTATTTCCCTTATGAATGTCATTAAATTTAGACATGCTTAATGCCACAATAGCATTTGCATTGGACGATTACATTTAATAAAATGGGAGACCATTTCAAAGAGTACATCATAAAGGTTCTAGAACGGTTACTATTATACTCTAAATAGGAAATTTGTATTCGATATCTGAAGCATAATCTAAACGCAGCATCATCTGGCCTGTAAGATCGAAAAATATGATCCAACGCACAAAACAGGTGAAAAATTGCTGTAATTTTTACAAATGTATGCGTGTATTCATATATTTCAAGATATTTAAATATATTGTTATCATTTATCTTACTTTATTTGCAATAACTTATTATATATTATCTGGTATTAAATAAAATAATTTGTAATAAATAAATAATTTATAAATAACTTGTGTCAATTTCGATTGTATTAGATGTTTGGTTGATTTGTATTATCCCGTGGAATAATTTATAGGATTTAAAATAACGTTGAAATTGAATTTCGTGTAGGATGAAAGGAAAACTTATCTAAATAATAATAATAAAAAGTATCAAGTTTTTATGAGGAATTTTCCAGGTTGGCATATTTTAAATGAAATGTTTAAATTAAATGTTTTATACTGTTTTAAAACAATGTTTAAACATTTTTGTGTTAAACAGTTTTAATTAATTTTAAATAAACATTTTATAATTTATGTTAAACCAATAACTAATAGCGAATTTTAAACTGCGTGGATGCTTTACAAACGCCCTTTTCTTATTGTTTAGTTCTTTTAAAAATTATTTTCATTGTTTTGTATAACATTTTATATGTTTTGCTTCTCGTTTTTTTTTTGTTTATTCTAGCTCAAGTTATTATTTTTTGTTTTGTGTTTGTTTGTTCTTAGTTTATTAAGGTAAATTGTTGAGTCAAATTCTAATTTTTGTTTATTGATTATAGGAGGAAATCAGCAAAGTGGCTGACCTCTGGTGTTCAAATTTTAACTATTCAAATGGGGAAAATAAAACCCTCTTGATCAATGTTATTGAGAACTGTTACTGTCATGGTAGCTTTTAAAATAACCTCAACAACATAACCAATACGTTTTATCATTTATAAACAATGATTTCGTTCAATTTTCAGACTTAAAAACAATTTTTCCTTCTTTAATAAACATATCTCTGATAGCAATATAACTTATTATATCCACAATTCGAACTGACAGATTACTTGTCAATGGCTGCCGTTGATCAGGTGGGTTTGTTTTCTCCGTTTGAACCTCTTAAAAGCACCATCTACTGGATTTTGCTTTTCTCTTTTCATTTAGATACTCTTTGAAATTTTTTATAATTTCTTTTAGTTTCTAAGATAATCAGTAAAAACTAAAAATACGTTTTTATAAAATACTTGTTATTTCCTTTATTATAAAATTTATCAAAAGTTACTCCATTGGTCAAGAGAAACATAGATATCAAAGCAATTATTAAATACAGGGTGTCCGAGAATTAGTAACTTTTTTTTATTATAAATGGGCGCAATATTGAATTTTTGCATAAAAACATAAATTCTTTGTTGAGATGTATAATAACTTATAAATAAAACATAACTTAGAAATATTTTAATTACCTTAACAGCATTTTTTTTTTCACACTTTCCTCGACAATACAATATAATAAAGAAAGCTACTGAAACATTTGTGTACTACATGAGATACAATTTTTTTTCTGTTCTCCTTTTGTGTCGTTCTATTAATACAGAACATATTGGACATTTTTGTAACATATTTTATGCTACTTTTTACCATTATTTGATGTTTATGATATTTTTTGATATTTTGAAATATCTTATTGGACACTTTGCAAACACATTCTAATATTTTATGACTTTTTGTATTAACAATATCATTTTATTTATTCTGAATTTTGTAACATTTGAAAAATAAGTTTGATAAAGTCTAATTAATAATAATATTCCAATTTTACAATATTTTGCAAGAAAATTACGTTTTGTTATATCTCAAGATATTTTGCGCTATATTTCTATACTTTCACATTATTAGCGGCTTTTGCAGCAACTACAGCACGCAATTGATATGAAAACTAATATATTACCTCTCTGTACAATAAATTCTTGGAGTTTGGTCAGTTTCTCTTTTACTGATACCAAAATATTATAAATAAATATGTTGAGACGAATTTAAAATAAGTACTCAGCATAAAAATTAATTTGACAAGCATCCAATATGTTTTTGGAAATTTGTTCAACAATAAAAAAATTGGCAAAGATAGCAAAATCCTCAAAACAAGCCCATTTTTAGCTAAATTATCATTTCTTTCTACCATTTCTTGAAGTTTGGGAAAAATAACTGCAAAATAACCTTTTTATTTATACTCGCAAAAATCTATTCTGTACGGGAAACTGAAATAGTCGTGTTATTGGTTTATCCTACCAATCCAATTATTAGAAAAACGGCGATATAAATTTTTCAGTTTTTTTTTTGTTCTTTCCATCGTATTAAAGAAATTTTTGTATGTTATAACGGCATATCCTCTAACGGTCTAGCCAAATCGGGAAAGATGCACAAAATGCACTAAGCATGCAATTTATTACTTTTTAACACGGAACCAACTCTTAGGAATCATTGATTTGTTATATATTAAAAAAAAATTGTTTTCGATTCAGTTAAACTACCAGAAATGTGTTTTTTATTATTTCAAGTAATTTTTTGCATTCAAGTTTGTTAATAATAAACGAAAAAGAAAAGAAAACATTACATGTTCATTTTTATTTTATCTGGAAACTACTTATAATTTTAAGATTCTTTTTTATCTTGCTTTTTATATTAAAAGACTTGTGAATAGAATGTACATTAATCATTATACTCTTAATTTTAACAGATTTATTTCCAAAGTGATTTGCGGCCTGCGACAGATTTGAGTTTGGAATTGATTAGAGATAACGGTAATCTTTTGCTGATGAATCCGCTGATAGTACCATGTAGAAAGTTCGCCCGGGAAATGAGATCCTATATAAACCTTACGATAAGGTAGAGAACGCTCCCTGAACTTTTTACTGTCCAAACAATGACTGAATCTTTTATTTTATTCGTAAACTTTCTTTCCTGAGCGCGTGTAATTCTTTTTATCTCCTATGAGTAGTCCCAATATAGGTGGAAGCGCGCGCGTTAATGATATTCATTAGACTTACAATATACAATTACTTTTTAAAACACATTCATATATAATTAGTTAATTTATTTCGCAGTTGAAGGTGTATGATTGTAGATGCGCAGAGCGCTGTTCCGCAGAGTAGCAATCCTGTTCGGGACTAGTCTCTGTTCGTCCTGCTTACGGTCGCTACGACACGCACTCAGCACTCGGCTTTCCAGCAGAGTTCTCGATCACGGTGTGGAGCTTTTTGCTAACCCTGGTTCAATATGCGCTCGCTAGGGGCGCCCGTTCACAAATTTAAACTCTGTGAAACTAACATAACTACTTATCTTAATTATCCGCAATCTTAAGACACTTATTTAACTTACTGCTGTAATGTGATGTGATTCAATTATACGATATGGCGATGGTATTATCTAGCCAGAGCCGCCTCCTGGTGGCTCTGTGTTTATGCCTCCTAGTGCTGGCAGGTGCTTTAACAGTTGGTTCTTTTGCTGGATGGTTTCAACAGCATCACATCTATGATCCAATACCTGCGCGTCTTCGTCAGGTAACTGGCTGATGGGTTACATGCTATTAATTGTCTGTTCGTTTTATGATTTATGCCATTATCATGCCATTTCAAACTCACACGCTAGCATCCATCATTATAATCACACCATCCACCCAATAATATACCATACAGAACAACAAACCATCTTTAACTTTAATTATAAATATTAAATCATAATTATTATAATAGAACAAAGCGTAATAATTAATATTCAATCATTTTAGAAGCCTGTAATTTATTTACAAAATATTTTTCAACAAAAATCACCGTCTTAAATTTGAAATAATTCCGCTTTTAATAAACGTAGCGCAATAATAACATCTCGTCATCAAATTTCATTCAATCATTAAATGCTGTATTTCATTAAATTATAATTAATTGACGTTACAATTTCACATTTAATTAATTTTATAAGCTCCTTTCAATATTACGCTATCTGCATGTGTTTATGAATCGTTTTAATGATTCTAATACATTTCCTAATGCTTTGCGTAAACTCTTACATCAACCTGTAGCATCATCTGCTTTTCGCTTGTCAATATGTTCACTCACGCATATTATTCAACATACCAATGTCTGTTTTACTTTACGCATTGCAAGCTATGTTCATGATTATTTTAATGATTACTGCAAATTAAAAAAAAATCCAATGGCTACAATTCAATAATTTTTAATTGCTTATTTGAAAAAAATATTTCTAACTCAAACATGCTTATTATGTGAGTTCTTTTGATATCTGGAAACTTCTTAAAAATTTCAAATAATCAGATATCGAACCCTTTTGTTAAACCAAACTTTTATAATTGAAAATGTTGCGCAAAAGAAAAATCTTTTCAATTTCTTGTACTATAATAGCAGTTATTAGGATTTTTTATTAAATATGTTATCTCGACGTGTAATGACTGCGAAGCTGAAAGTAAAAGAAAAAAATCTTTCTTTTAAATTGTTTTTTGTGAGAATTAATTTTAATATATTTCATATTATATTTACACAAAATGTAATTAGTTTAATAATGTTTCAGTAATGTAATAATATATTCTTCTAATCGCGTACATGTATTTCTGGGTAATATTACTCAGGGGCATATTTAGAAGTGCTGCTGCAGCAGTAGTATGCTTTTGCACAGAATTTATATTTTTAATTTTGTTTCGTTTCACGTAAAATATTTATGATCTATTTACACTTTTGAATTTTTTTAAAGATAGCATTGCTAAACAAAGTCTGAATTATCAGCATTTATAGTATTGAAATATATCACATAACCAATTATTTATTATATATGTCTCTTCGCTATACGAATGGATTTGAATATATTTTATTTATGAATCTATGTAATAATATTCCAGTCGAATAGACCATACTTTTCATTGTATACACCAGAGTTCACCCCTTTACAGAATTGTGTTGCATGTAAAAAGATGTATAACAAAATCCACTTTTTCGCGAAGAAGACATTTTGTGCAGCATTTGGTAATAAAATAGGCATCGTGCTACTGCTGCAAGCCCGAGATATATGTGCCCCAAATTTTTATTTATGTACAGCGGCGTTCATCATTTTATGAATTGTTTACACTAAATTACATGTTTTTTTATTAATCCAGTTCACATCCCATTTCTAGACTTGGTTTTAAAATTTGAATTTACATAAATAAATCATTGCAGAACTATAACTTTAATTTGATTTAAATTACAAATATTTCTTTTAGTATTATATAAATTTACATTCGTTTTAACTATGTTCTGTCTAACAGCAATAGCTATTTAAACAGCGAAATTAATTGGTTTAACATGTACCTAATTAATTATAGAACATACCTAGCATTTTTAATGTTTAGTTTATCAAACGCGTTTACTCTGGATTTTTATTAATTAACCTATAAAGCAAGTGTGGTGCGAGATTCCGAAATGTCGAAAAGGAATTATAATGTATATAATTAATTATTTGTTATGATTCCGAATAGATATAACAATTCAAATGTATTTATTAATTAGTTATAAGGTGGGAGCAACCATAAATGTCACATTTTTATTATTAGTGTTGGAATATTTTACTCGTGGCATGTGTATGTTGTTCTTTAATGAAATAATTGATAAAATTATTAAATCAGATATAATTGAGAATCTGCAAATAGTTACACTGCTATTTGACTTTTTGACAATTTAGTAAAATCTTGATACTTCTAGCAATACTGTTAGCAATACTATTTATTTAGAAGATTGTTTTTAGAATTAGTACATTAATGATCTACTGTTGAACAACTGATTTAGCACTGCGAGTTTTTTTGATGTAGTTATAAAGTTACCGAGTGCAGAAAAAGAACCCAATGATAAAAATAATCATGTTTGATATGTTCATTTTCAAATATAATTAATAAATAAATTGATTAACTTAATATTGTATTAAAATCTCCACCCATCCTGAATAACATTCCCGCCATATTTTGATTAAATCATATTTTAAGGTTATGTCAATTTGTCCATATATTAAAATTATGTGTTTTGTTCATTTATTATGATACAATTTTGCAACCTCTTATGGTTTTTAATTTTATCTATTTTAATAAATATATTTTAAACTATAAATCCCACAAATCTCCAAAAATTTTATTCTATTATTTTTATTATTTTTATTTTGATTTTATATTATAATTTCATTTAAAAATTGCTTTAATTTAAAAATTTTGGTTCAAGAAATTTGATAATTTTAAATAAATATATCCAAAAAAGTAATCTAACAATATTTTAAATTTTGTTTTTTTTAATTTAAGTTATATTTTATTTATGCTTATTCTTACTTTTTTTGTTTATAATTTACACTATGTGATTTACTTATGACTTTGCTTGTGATAATATCAAATGCAGAATTACAGTTTATACTACACATGGATGCTGAATTGGTTGCCTGTAGGCTGCTTGCTGTATTGATAGAGTGTTTATTCAAATTGTCACTTTGAAAGGTACATAACTTACAATATCGCAGTATAATAAATTCTATATCGATAATTTGCTAAATTGTGACATTAACATTTGAGTTATTCACAAGGACAACAAACGCCGTGTTGGAACGGCACGCTGACTTATTTGGAGATTTAAAGCGTTTTGATTGGTTAGTTAGACGGCGCGCGATGCTAGGTAATTTAAAACATGCCACTGATTAAAGTTGTATACGTGTTTGCAGCGTATGCTTCAAAAATGTTGACGTAAATAGCCCTATTGTCATTTAATCTACAATTAATCTGTAATTTTAAGAAATAACTAAAATACAAAAAATCAGGTTTAGTACACATCAATAAAATGAGCACTTGTTTAATCGGGGCCCTGACCGCTGCACAGATCGTGCGCTCAACTGTTAGATACACTTTACTCACTTGTGTTAAAAATTATAATTAAATAAATTCAATAATAATGGACCTGTTTTGAAAATTAAACAAAAAATAACGTAGGCAGGCTTTGAATGAGGAACAGTTACGTCACGAAGCTAGTATACTAACCTTTATTCCAAACAGACACAATAGTACATAATGTTGACACCTTTATGGGTAATTGCTAATATTATGCGCTCTTTGAATTATACCAAGTGAGTTTGTGACCCAAGCTATAGGTGAGGCTGTTTTATAATGTTATTTATGACGTTAGACTATTGAAGAAGAGTGTATAACGGCTGACAACTAAAACTGATAAATATATATATATATATATATATTATTTGTGAATATTTTTATAGATTAAAATACATTACAAGACCCTACGTAACCGCTTAAAAAAATTCAAATATCATTTGAGGTTTAACCGGATATATAGTTTTTGTTTTTTTTTTAATGGAACACTCAGAATATTTTTATAATTTTGGATTTGTTAGTAGATTTTACGTATAAATCCAAATTTTCAGAAGTTTTGGTAACATTTAAAATGGAGTAATGGCGTAATTATTTAATAATTATAATATTCTAATTTTAACTTAGGTTCCATTTAAAATGGTAAATAATAGTTATTTACGATATTTACATACACACATGTTGAAAAAAAAATTAAATGAACAACATCTAAATACAATGGCATTATTGGGACAAATATTACTTGTCACATTGTTTAAAATTAAGTAATTTGCGCGCTTTTGTAGATGATATAGTTAGTATTGAGACAGTAGATTTTTTGCTATCAAAATGACACCAAAAATACTTGTTTTGTAGAAGTACTTAAAAAGTTATAATTTTTTTGTAGCAGAAAAAAAAGTTAGGAAACGACGCTATTTTGTGAATTTTAAATAGAACCATATACTTTTTTGATATTTTGAATTAGACTGACAATTTAAATTCAAAAACGTATTGATCGTCAATTTGTTGTCAGCGTCAACAAAAAGCAGTTTTTTGTTTCTGCATCTGGGTGGCTGCGAGTCGGTTAAAATAGTCCAAAACTTAATTTTGGTCAATATTGCACTAATAGCTCTTTCTGCTGGGTTACAAAGCACGCGTTTGAAGTTGTTGCGCAGAAAGTCGATTTTTTTAATGGAACCTTATGAGGCAAATGTTATTGTTCGATAGTAAACACCTTTGAAACGGAAAAATCGGTAATTTAATTTTAAACAGTTAACCATGTAATGTCAAAAAAAAGACGTAATTTTTTTTTGCAAATTGAATTTATTTTAAAATTGCTTATAAATAATGACGTTTTTGTTTGGTGAATCAAATAATATAAGATTTGTGAATGGTCTTGTTTTTGAAGTAAAACTTCTTTAGGGGCAATTTTTTTTTTCAAGGTCTCTTTCACGTCAGATTTTACGCGTCAAATACATTAAATTTTGATGGAAAAAAAAGAGAGAAAATATAAAATCGGTTTGTGGAATTGAAATGGAACAACATCAATATAGTTAAGTTAAGTTAGAATCTTGTATGGAGGAAAATTGAATTGTTAAATTTTTATTTTTTTTAGTTTGTATTTTTTTATTTTATTGCTATTATTAATATTGTTTATTATTTTATGTGTAATCTCATTATTGTTTGTTTGAAATTACAAATGCAATTCTTGTCATGTGATGCAGTAGCTATGCTAAAACTTGTATATAGAAGAACTTTTGACATAGAGGATAATTGAGTCGTAGTTTCTGGTATCGCGGATATCACTTTAAAATCTTGCTTTTATGTAAATTTGCATAAAGTGCGACCTACTTGCATCAAATAATTACATCTTAATACTACTACCTTTTGATATTATGCCACATTACTATACAATACAATATTTATGGTAATTAAATATTTATTCTGAGCACATGTATAATTTATACAAATATTTTATTCAAAAAATTTACTTAATCACAGAGTTTAAAATATATTTTTCTTCTTATACAA
>JARJEC010129369.1:0-10473 GCA_030264575.1 Tachinus sp. AB-2021
TACATACATACATACATACATACATACATACATACATACATACATACATACATACATACATACATACATACATACATACATACATACAGACATTTTTCTAAAAATTGTCTAGATCGACTTTCTCCGAACAGGGGAGGCCAAAATAGATATTTCCGTTGAAATCTAGATTTTGAAATTTTGAATTTACAAAGGAAAAGTAATAAACTTTAATCGTGCAAAACTACGAAAAATGTTAAAATATTGCAATAGAACTAAAAATTAAAAAGGTAACAAAAGCACAAAAATATTTGATTGTTGACTTGAACAATAGTCAAAGAACATGACAATAAATGCCTGTAAAATTAATTATATATCAAAATGTGCAATTAAACATTTTAATTTTTATACATCGTATACAGTGTCTCAAAATTGACGCATGTGCTCTTAGAAATTGAGTTGATTTTTCCATTTTGTCAAATTTTATTAAGTAACTGTCAGATTTGACAATTAAGTTGTATACCATAATTCAATTGCGTTAGAATGTATGATTTCTTTTGTCGTATTGATTAGTATTTTGGTTTTGTGTGAATTAGCAGTCCTGCAATCAAGATTATATGGATATGTTAAAATTATGCATATAACTACTGCTACGGCTAGGTTTTCAAATTCAAGGGTGCCGAACCCTGATGCATAAACTATATATAAGACAAGTAGAATAAAATAGTTACTAGAAACGTTAATAAAAACCCTTGAAGAAAAATCAGTCAAAACATCAACCTATACTAAAGTCGATCAGGAATTTGTTGACTTTGAAGCAACTGCAGGCCTTGGAATTGTTTCATACCAAAGTCATGTCAAATAAGACGGAATTTACAAGTTTTTCAAATAGTCAGAACTTGCATGAATTTAGTTTAGACTCGTTTGGAATTAGTTTTTTTTTAAATACGTGTTAATGGCGGTAAATCAAAGGTGGTTTGTTAATCAGACATTTAAATGAAATCATGTATGTGTTATAGTTAAAAACCGAAATTGGGAGATGTTAATAATATCCGAATAGAAGCGCGGTCGTATCTTAATATTGTCGTCTGCTGTGCATATTATATACTCCCTCATCTCTACCTGATTTGATTATTTTTAATATTGTAATCCATGTTTATACAATTGTAGACAATAATAATAATAAGCGGTGGGGATTGGTAATATTTTCTATCCAATATTTCATCGTCTCTTGACAATAAATAAAACTTGTTTTCTAACATTCTAATAAGATTTGGAAATGCAAGTCAGAAATAATGATATTCTAAAAATATTTCGGACATATGAATAACATGTTGGTCACTTTTGATTTATAGAGGCAAATGTCGATAATAAACAACTTTTGTAAATTTACACATATTGACATATCTTTTTTTGTAAATTATACCACACATTTGAAACCTCGACGTTAACGTTCTAGACTTTACTTACTAGACTTTACTTACTTACTATCAGCGGTGAGAAACAAAAAAAAGTTCTATATTTATTGTTGTTGACGTTTTTTGTTTGGTGTTGTCCGAATGAATGTTCCTAATATATTGGAGGCGGCATGCAGCCCGCGTGTCGCAGCTTGCCCACCCCTGTTCTAGATGGTTAAAATTTTGGTTTATATATTCTACGGCGTATTTAAAATTTCCATCCAGTAAAATAGAAAACATTTATTATGAATTATATTAAATATTATTTTCTTAGAATTTTATCCTAGTACTTCAAACATGTTAATTTTACTACCTTTTATATTTTTTACAGTTCTCACTTCTATAATTTCTTTTTTTATTTTATTTTTCAATTTATTCATAATTGCAAAAGATGTTTTGTTAACCATTACCACTATTTTCTTGTGCAAGTAATTGCGATGAGGAAATGCTGGAGTATCCTCTTTTTCCGAGTCAGCATAAGCAAATATATGTTTATAAGCTTAGTATATAACAACATTCTAATCTAAGTTTTAAATTTTAATGTAAGCGTAAATTGCATTTGGTCTCAACAAAAACTTTACTTCAAAAGTTAAACATTGCATAAAATAACAATTTAAAAATTGTACTTATCGCCTGAGGCAATTTTTTTAAATCTTGAATGAAATAATATGTAACAACTTGTAAATCTTTCTAACCAGATTTTATTTGAAGTTTAGCGTTATTTTTCTTATTATTAATAGTAATAATTATTTGGATTCCGTATAAAAGCCGTTGGTTTTATCAAACCTTACTATCACAAGCCATAAGCATACTACGGACAATGATGTAACAAAACAAATGAGTATATGTCATCAAAATATGTGTTGTGGACAGTATTAGTTAAACTGTTTAAGTTGCAAATGTTTTAGATAGTTGTTATATTATTGCAAAAATATAGTTAAGTTTTATAAATCAATGGTGCCGAAAGGTAGAAACCGTCGATGCCAAAAAAACTTACTCTTTCAAGAGAGTGAACATCTTAAATATTGTTTTCTAAAATGAACGCCATTATACAGTCCTTACAGAACGTCTAATTTAACCGATTTTTTTATCAAAAATTGAATAGCAATTTTTAATTCACATATCTTGTCATGTAACTACATATCATGCTTGTGAAAAAAATTTGAATCGGGATACAAAAGGTAAATCACATTTTTGGCTATGTATGAAAAATGATTTGGAAACATAGTCAGTTGTTTAAGAATATTGTATAAGAACATTTATTAAAATAAAAAAATGTTGCGTTAAATAAATTTTTTGTTGCAAATGCAAAAAATGTATAATAAATTTAGATGAATAAATGTAAAAAATATAAATTCATGGCGTAAATAAAGGCTTAATTATTAAAAAATAAATATTTCTGGAAGTTTAAATCAAATTAAAAGACAATATATGTTAAGATCCATAACGTTATTTATTATTATATATATAGTCAAACCAGATTAATGCGGTACTGAAATTTAACATAGCACTTCTAACATTGTATGTGCGACTGAAATTATATTCCGTACTGAAGTAATTTTTTCATAATAATAGAGTTTAGAAGAGTTTATTTAGACTCAATCTTTATACAATGTTTTAAATTTGAAAAATCAGTTTTTTAATCAAATAATATTCTTATAATATTAATATAATATTATTTTCATAATATATAATAAAATAATCAGAAATACTAATATAATTGGGTTCAAAATGTATATTTTGTATCAATATAATTTATAATTATTCTTAGAAGTATAATAATGTAATGTAATAGTATAACACAATGATGTAGATATATTTTTATGTTTTTTCCTTATATAAATAAATTACAATGCAAATAAATATTTACAAAAATATATCAACATGTATTTTTATATTTTTTTAATTGTTCGGGTGTTATTATTCCTTTCATAAAATACTTGTTCGTACTTTTTATAATTTGCAATTATGTATACAAAATATATTATTTTGTGTCATTATAAGAATGAAATTATTTATTTAATTATTCATAATTTTTAGTAAAAACGTATTCATTAGGAAAGTTAATAGTTTAATCATAGAACCTTACACTTATTAATTTCATTATCCAAATACCTGCACCCACACAATTTAATCGTACCATAATATTACATAGAACAATATTTGTCATACTATATAATATTGTCTAGAATTTAATTAAATTCTCAGCGCAACTTTTCCCCTACTTCTAATTATGTCTAATTAAATAAAATTTTATTACAACATTTAATTAAACCCACACATTTGACCTTTTTGTTATTTAAATCCTATTATACTAACATGAAAGGTAATAAATCACTTCTTAAACAAATTCTGAAATGAGTGCGAAGTATAAGGTGCAATAACATAAATATTAATGTGTGTTATAATGTAAATTATATTTGCCCTAAGAGTTTTTTTTTAGGGTAACAATGTTAACCCGTTTGTAGGGCGATTCTATCCAATTGACCTTAACACGGTAGTGTGGAGATAGATAGATCATGCTGACCCCTAAATATTTACCCGTTTAAAAGAGTTTATGGTAAACATGCGTGCGGTGTGATGGGGACATGAATCATTTCAATTTTCGTTTGGAAATCTGAGGAAATGCATTATATATGTATGTGGTGGTATATTATTGATTTTGCTGGTATGATACAAGATATTCGAATAAAATCAGGAACAGGATGTTTTTAAGGATATATATTTTCTCCCCTCGTATGAAATATTTATTTATTGGTTAAATTAAATTTAGATGAATATTAATGTTTGATAATATTTCATCGCGTATCGGATAAGAGGTGAGGTCGTCATTAGGCGATATGTTAACTACATTGTTAGCGCAAATGGTCCCCTCTACGTAATTACGCCCCCACCCTCTCCTGCTGGTCAGCAGTGCACTGGCCAGAGCATCTCTGCTTGTCATGGATACAGGACGGTTACAACACGCGGTCTAGCAGGATTAAACGCGCTGTGCCGTCCTTTTATAAACAATACTTATTTATCGAATTGTGCAATTCGGAAGGAAGTGACAATACCTACGTCGTGTAATTTACATTAAATCCAATCGTGTACATGTGTTAATATTAATAAACTTTAAAATTTAACAATTATTAAATAAAAACAAGTGCACTGATTCTAAGTGTTTTATATATGAATATTGTAAAAATTTTGTGTGTATTGGTGCCAATTGAATGTTTATTAATTAATTTAGTGGGATTTTCATTTTAAATTTCACGCCGCTAGAATATAAGGACGTTATGAAGAGTTATACATTTTCGAATAACACGATTGTGAGTACACACTTGTCTCTTTAGAGTAAATTACACACAACAATCCTTATAAAAGGAGAACATTACATGTGACAAATATAAACAACATAACCTAATATAGCGCGATCCCTGCTTCGTTTCCAATCTTCGGATTTATGTAATTTATACGCATTTATGCTTTGCCATTCTATTAAATTATTTACTATATCTCACGTATCGTCACACTGTCTGCAATAAATTTGATCCAATTACAATATATTTGCCGGATTGTTACATTTATCATTTATTGTCCTTAATCTATATAGGATAAGAGCTTGCTTATATGGTCACATCTGCATTTTAAACATAAATTATACAATAGCAAGTTCAGTAAATTACATTTGCTTATTTACATTGAATAGTTAGTTTATTTGCTAATTGCTTTAATTGCATTTTATATTAAAAATGCATGAATTTTAAAATCGATAAAATTGAGGATGTGAATATTATTAATTATTAAATTGGCGCGATGGTAATATTTATATATTGCCGTATTTATTATTTAATTGCGTAAATAATATTGATTTTATCTGAGAATATATCTACATAATATTACGTCCAAATCATCAAATTAACTGTATCGATATTAAATATTATGCAGGAGAGAATAAATCATAAAATGATTCATCATGCTGCGTTCATTAAGAATGTTTTTTGTTTCTGCATTAATTAGTATTATGATTTTAGTAATAAATGTGCATTGCTGATTGGTTAAAATAATGTAATTGATTTTATATTGGGCATAAAAGTGCACTGGAATGATGTTGAAATGAGCGGAAATTGTTTAATCGTGTGTTTCTTTATTGTGTTTAAGTGTATATAATTAATGATGGTTAGTAGTATATTTTTGTATCGTGATGAGAGCCTGACAGTGTCGCAGACTTCCGGCTAAAACCTACAGGGAACATTTTTGTGTAGGTGCAATTAATTACTTGATTATAATTGTTTATTAGATGATGGCATAATTAGAGTTGTTTGTGAGTGAGATTGCGAAGCATATTTCGGTTGATGGATGGATGTTGGAAAAATTGCGCGCGATATTCATATTAGTGTGAATACAATGAAGTGGATTTTTAGTGGAAACTATTCTGAAAGTGGCGTTAAACGGGTGAATAGCGTCAATCAGCCGTGGCCGTGAGTTCGGCGGATCGCCTAAGAAGGGATCGGAATCCTGCTGGATTCAGGCGCCCCGTACCCCGCCAATCAAATCACCCCACATGCCGCCTTCCTCGGTGATATTATTAAAAAACTCTGTGCATTTTTTTGCATGGACTGTACTTCTAATCTGCGCTGGCGTTGATGACTACCCTTAACTTGCCTCCCACCCCCTACAAGAGGGAGGACGCATGCGCTTTATTCTCATTACTTTACCGATTAATTAACTTGCATATTGCTCGCTCCTTCTAACGCCAGCAAATTACTGCGGCCTTGCATCCTTATTCGACTAAGGGTAGACGCGGGCCGCTCGATGTTCCTCTCGCTCACTTCGTCTTAGTCCCTCTTATGGGGTATGTAATTTCATTCCGTCTCTACCCTTAATGAAATGTAAGTCTATTTCTCTCTGGCGCTCTTAATATCTACTAGCAACGTTCTTCATGATAAATTCGGGAATATACGCTCAGCTCAGATGTTTGCTCTTCCGTCATTAAAAATTCCAATTCCTACGCTCTCTCAGTTTTAATCTTTCTTTTTTTCTCGTTTGCTTCTCTCCAGCTCGACTTGAATTTCCTTTGTCCGTCATATACATTTTAAATGCAAAGATTCTCCAATTTGATAGCACTATCTCAGTCTTCCCCGTTCTGTTCCAATTATTCTTATCTCCTTCGCTCTAATGTGATGGTAAATACTACATTTTTCTACATCGTTCTCCTTTCTACTCATATCCTCCCCTAAAAATCTAAAAAGTAAAACGCGGAATTGTGTCTCGCTCCCTTAGCGGGGGTGGTCCATGCATCCGTCTCTGTTGGCAAGGTGGGGTGGCCGGTAGCGCCATGCAAATGCGGCAGGCGTGCTAACTACTCGACCGGCGCTCGACCCGGCGCCAGAACAGCGTCGGCGTCGCTGACGAACGCTACAATCAGTTATTGTAATTATCGCACGGTTTTAATTACTTTTGGTTCCTTCCATCTCCCACTGTGTTCCACTCGAACTCGCGCTCGAACCAAGTGTATACACAAACACATAAACTATATCAAACAGCGCTACCGATTCAACTCCGCAGTGCAATCTTAATTAAATGCGCTAAAATTAACTGGAAAAGTAAAAGAAATAACGCCGGCGTTTTTCAGAAAAAATATGATTTAGAATTGCGCGCGCTCCGCATCTATTACACGTGCGCTCACAACAAGTTACAACAACTAACTAAAAGTTTTCCACCGACTTTTCCACACAAAATTTCAATTGGAAAAATATCAACAATATATCTTCAAGATTAGTGTGAATATAATACAAGTTAATAACAAACTGTGAGCGGACGTGGTACATCCAAAAAATCAGGTGTGATAAAAAATATTAAACTTAAAATATGCCACGTTGGTTTTAACTGCATACTACATACATTTGAACAGGATCATGCCGCGTTGATCGTGCAGCCCAAACATATCCTCAACAATAACACGTTTCTTAATTCACCGGTCATCCTCAATTCACTACTGCCCGACTGTTTTGACACCTACCGGGAAAGCCTGTAGTGACATGCAATGAAATAGTCTTTATTGCCTTTGGAATCGAATCACTATATGTGTATTTTAAAAGTATATCTCATGCTTTTATTTGATTAACTTTATTTTCTTATATATGCATGTTTGATATAGTCGCGTGTGGGAGTCATTTGCATAGACATTTTATATATAAATTTATTAATGATCGCTATAATTTATTACAATCGTGATGGGAGCAACCAAAAGTAGCGCGTGATTTATCTCGAAAGCAAGTGCAACATAACAATTTCCTCACTTCCAGATCAATAAAACAAAAATATAATAAGTGCAGAAAGATTTTTTTATTTTAATTTTGAATTATTTATTTTTTGTATGGAATCCACGGAATGCAAACACACAAATATCAAGGTAAAAAAATCTCATTTTATTTACAGCTATTTGTTTATTTGACGTTTCACTTTCAAACTTTTCCGACACTCACCACTTCAGACTTACTAAAGTTGTAGAGCGTGTAAAAGCTCCACGCTGCTGTCCGAATTACCAACGAAATGACTACTGTAAAAATCTCAACAAGATATTTATTTTCAACTGCATTTATATAAAATTTCACATGCAAACCATATTCTTAATAATAATGATTTAATGTAACAACTTTTTAAAATATATATACAAGAAGGATCCCTCCACATATTAAATAGGGTGGAATACCTCACATGTCCACAATAAAGGTATTTAGACGGAAAGGGATCATCTATAAAAAGGTACACTTCAGTCGCACAAACGAATCCTCATAAAGATCACGCTCATATACACCCAATAAACATTTGGTGCGCATTAGTTTTGATAAGAAATTGTCCTTTTGTGGATATATTTAAGATAGGTCATGAACAATACGCGTATAACGAACTACTTTTTTCCATCGGGGTTACAGTTAGTTACCAGGGGACAGGTATAATGAAATTTAATCGCTGATGTGAAAATCCTTTATATTCGTTAACATTTTTCAATTATAACTAGTTTAAATTAGATATAACGTACCACTTTGCCAGGTAGATAGTGAAATAAACCTTTATTAAAAGACGGTTTTGATGATGGGAAATTTAAGCCGCGCTAATCTGTAATTGAAACCGTCAACAGAGGCGATCGAATGACTGAGGTGAATTTAATTTTTAAATCAAATTTTCTAATTAGTCCCTTCCTCATTGCAGCACGCCCTTAATGTTATAAGTTAACTTTTTAATTGGATTAAACTGTTATTACTTTTTAATTTTTATTAAATTTTTAATTTGTATTAAATATTCAATTTGTATTAAATATTTAATATATATTACAAAGATTTTTGTATCTAAAACACTATAATCTACAGTAGAACGACAAAATAATGTTAAATTAAATTGTTGTTGCAGAATAATAAAATAATTCACATTTAAAAGGAAGTGACAAAATAATTGAAATTGCTGGAACACTTGACAAAATTTGCGCAAATGTGATAGAAGTGACACAACTAAAAAATTGGGATGTTTCAGTTACCGGTAAAATAATTTTATGGTCGTTCACTTTAACATAACATTCTATCAATCAGTTTCTGTTGAATATTCTAAAATGTTATTTTATGCTATTTTTTGGAATATCTGAAAAACTTAGTTTTTTAAGTTGTGTCCGTTTTAAGGCAATTGCATATACAGCCGTATATGCTTCTGTATGTCACTATAGAAATTGTTTCAAATATTCAAAATTTTTATATTTATTTAAATAGATATAAAGTATAGACATGTGTATTTATGGAAACTCAATGCAATACTAACACAGCCAATTCTTTTTGTTCTACAATTTTTGTCAGTATGCCTAATATGACGACGGCATTGCTTAATAGAATTACAATCAACTAAGCATCTATATTTTGGAATAATTTTAAGCATTATTTTTACTTTTTATTTACTTACGTTAATTGTATTTATATATTGCACTATGAAAATATACATTTTTAGGTTAGAGTTTGGTTTTTAAATTTAGAACAAAAAATTGTTATTTTAACCCTGAGGTGCCTGCTAACTGCTGAGGTGCCTTAGGCTGGTGAGAATGGGTCAAATTAGCTCTGTTCTCTTTATGGGGTCAATTAATTTAAAAAAAACAATAAGTTATTGTAAAATTATAGTTTAGACATTAAAATAAGAACTTTAAAAAAATTATTTATTTATTACAAAAACGAACAAATAGCAATTGTAAACCACCAAATTCACGTTTTTTGGGATTAATATTAAATAATACATATAAATAAAACATCTAATAAATTAGAGGTCGCAATGAGTTCTAAAACTTTTCCCCCAACAATACAATTCCGACATCAGATCTTTACATTAAAAAGAAGCATTTTAAATTAATTCAATAAGATAATTAGAATGTTGGCATGTGTTGATGGAGGGTAGTATAAAAGTAAAAGTACATTCTGTCATTCTGTTCGACACGCTTCGTGGCAATTTTATATAAGTTTTATTTATACTTTCGTATTTTGCGGATTTTGACACTGATTACGTCAACATCTCGAAAGCACCATCTATTGGTTTTTTATTTTCTCATAAAGGGAGAAAAGTAATAAATTTGTAAAAACCAAAATCTACAAATTAATTTATTTGAAATTTTTATATAAATGTCATAGTTTTCTTGTAAATTGACAAAATTCGTCTTTTTGACATTTTTAATGCGTTTTTATAAGTTAGGTATTGAAATATCGATCTAAAACCAGTTTAATTCAATTTTTAGCGTTAAATTACTATAATATTGAACAATTTTGTTTTTCATTTGTTATTTTGATCAAATCGAAACCGTTTATGGCGATTTAAGAAGGAAAAATGATCACCACGTGTTGCCAACTTAACAAATCAAAACGAATTTATTGGCTCCACAACTAGAGCTTACTTCTAACATATTCCCCAAATTTCAGAAAAAAATTCTTAAAAATTATTTGAGTTATGCGTGACAAACACACGCACACACACGTACGCGCACACACACGCACATACATACATACATACATACATACATACATACATA
>JARJEC010129370.1:0-17420 GCA_030264575.1 Tachinus sp. AB-2021
CAAAACCGGAAAAGAAATAATCCAACGCAAACTTGCAAAGGAACACAATAACTTGTGAAAAACTGTCAGGGGATGAATCACATAAAATTATTCTTAACAGAAACAACACAAAATACTCAAAAGGGAGTATTGCAAATGATTCGAAGCAAACTGCGAAGACTCACAGGACTGATTACCGAACATTGTATATACAACAAAATCCACTATGCCGCGGATGTTTGGCGGACGGAAAGACTCCGCAGCATCTGCTGTGTGAATGCGAAGCATTCAACATACAACGCACAGTTCACTTTGGCAAGCACATGCTAACCCAAGAATCAATCCCTTGGCAAAACTCCTCGACTTAATAGAAAAGACAGAAAAGACGTTTTGCCCCATAAAAACTCAACGTTTACAATAAGTTAAATACAACTTATATCGTGTGTACATAAATATAAATTTAATTAAAATTATTTTTGAATCTAAATATAAATATCAATTTTTATAAAACTTACATTTTCTATAAATTTTAAAATTTTTACCGTCATTTGTTTTAGAGTTACAATTTTATCGGATTTTTTTTTAAATAACAACCCAGACATTTTACACATTTATTTAGAAACCCTTGATATAATAAAATGGTTGTGTAGTGGAGATTTAGTTAAAATAAGATAAATAATATGTATAACCAGTTTAATAAACAATAGTGTTTATGTTTTATTATGGCATTCTTACAAAACCGTAAAAATTATAATATCTTTTTATATATTTTAAAAATTAAACAGATTATTGTTAACAAATGTACTTATGTTTTACAACCATTTTTCTCAATCAATTCTACCTTCATTTGATGTCAGATCAATTTTTACAAATCGTCAGTATTTTCATTCTTGCACAATGTCGATTTCTTTTAGCTGAATTAGTGGAGAAACCAATGGTTTATTAAAATAATTGCAACAGTATTCATAAATCATAAAAACATAAAAACCGACAATGTTGCTGGAAGTTAACTTACATCCATTTTCAATATACAGATGCCATGTGATACCTAGTTATGAAAATATATTTGGCTGCCAACCTAACCATAAGGTATATCGGCAGCCAGTATGTACCAAATACGTAACTGCTACTATACACGTGTATATTAGGTGAATGCGGGCCTATACCATTTTTGAAAATTTGTACCTCAGATCTATATATATATATATATATATATATATATATATATATATATAATGCAATAATTATATTGTTAATTCCATTATCAACTACCGAAATTAAGTCATTCGCAAAAATGCTTAATGAGCTTGATCCCGTATAAAGATTACCAATCGCTTTATATTTGAGTTTTAAAAAGCTGATTATAAATTATGAATTAAAAAAATTAATTTTCTTAGAAATGTGCAAATTTTATATTTATATTAGTAGGGTGCGACAAGGTCCAAAGTAATATAGGTAAGTAAGTAATCCCCTGTCGCTATATTACTTTATTTCATCTCTAATAATATGATTAAGATTAAAGAAATATAATATTTATATATGAAATAACTAAACCATAGTTATAAGGATTATTATTTGGGGATATCTGAATTCTTATAATTAGCTGGTACACTTCCTAATGAGAAATTATGCTATTATTTTTCTATTTTTCAAGTACTTTAACCCTCATAAAAGAATTAAATTAAGGGAATTTCCGAAATATAAAATCAGAAAAAAACTTCATTCAAAATCATTTGCAATATCTGATAGCTGATTAGAAAATGAGTGGTGGTAGCCCTTACTATGTGATATTGCATTTTAATAAATAAAACAAACTTTTAAAAAACTTCCGAATGGAGTGGAGTTAGCTGCTCCATTTCGACCAGAGCGAAGGCAAAAATAGGGGACATTCACAATCGTTCCTGGAGTCCTTCCAGTTAACTCTGTCGAGCGTGCGTACACATATTTATTTTACTACTGTACTATTGTTATTTTTATCAATACGAATGAAGATTTTTTGTTATTATCAACGGCTGTATGCCTATACATGAAAAAAAAACGTAAACAGTAGTGTATAAAAAATGGCTCTTCAATCATTCTCGTATCAATTTACATAATGAGTTAATTTTTTAACCATATAATTTTTCCAGCTATATAGCTGGAAAAATTATATGCGGATGGATAAAAATGTCTGTTTTTATTTACTCAGCATGGTTAAACATCTACCTGCATAATGGGTTTCTTATTATTATTATTATTATTATTGGTTTACTTCTATTTAATTTTAAATATTCTTTATAACTTTAACATTTTAATGATTATAATAATAAAAAAATATATTATGTATTATTAATTAAATTGGTTTTTATTATTATTTATACTTCTTTACTTGTTATTATTTTATATATTATTTTTTATTAAACTGTGCATTTAATAAGAAAGTTTGATACATAAAAATAACATTATATTAGTAATAATTGAAAAATTTAGTCATCAAAAAGATCTGAAACGCCACAGATTCATAGCAGACAATAAATACACAATGTGAATATACATGAAAGCCCACTAAACAATATTATAGCTAGGATGGAATTTTAAACCGACAGATTTTTGTCGACTTGGTCACTCCACTCAAATCACATCATAATTCCCCATTTACGGCAATTTTTTATAGTTTCACTCCATTCGAATGGTTAAAAACGCCCGTTTTTACATATTTTGTACTGTAGATGTTGTTACCTACCTGTTTTAATTATTCATTAATTAAGTCAGTGTCTTGATGATGATATTGTTTAATACACGTATTTAATATGTCTTCTTACAACATTCTAGTTCATTAATTGTGTAGCCGTCAATAGTTCAAGATGTATTATTATTTTTTATTTAATAGAATATTTTATTTGATAAAACTGTAGATCTCGCTACCAGCAAATTTTAATTAAGTAATTAATTTATTATGTCTTCTTACAATGTTCTAGTTCATTAATGATGTATTTTTAATTATAGAATTATGTCAAAATTACCAAATCTTAAAATGCTATAAAATGTTGCAAATTCATCCCCACCCCCAGGAGGTGGTAGAGAGACAACTTAGAAATCTTAAATAAGAACCCTCATTTTCTTATTGAGTATTCGGATTCTATGAAAAATATACTTAACTTTTTTCTCGTTGCGTTACATATAGCGTATAGACATAAAAAACAAATTGAAAACAGTACGGTAATCTTTGGTTACAGTGCTAACAATCACGCAACACGAAAGTGTTGAATACATAAGTTACGTATTTGTTTTCGTAGAGTTTCTATTTAAGATTATATTCGCCTCGGCCTGCCTTTAGTTCAGTTTCTATACTAATTAAGTGTAAGTAATATTTATGAAGCAAATAAATAATTTGTTAGTAGTATGAAATATGCAGGTTTAGATCTTAAAATTAGACTAATACAGAATATTTATTTGTTAAAAAATCCGCTAGATTTATTCGTTGATGTGCCTGTCAAGAAATTTTCGCTTAGACGAGTCAGATCGATAAACCAAAAAGTTGCATTTTTATCTTCATCAGTTGGATTCAAGTGCAGAACCGTTTTGTATTTCCTGTTCAGAGGAAAGCGGCAAGTTTTATTCTTTCTTTATCCCTTAGGGATACGAATAAATTTAAATAGTTCGATCGTTCGTACTGCAAATTCGTTATTTATTTTATTTTATTCTATTTTATTTAATTTAAAATAATATATGTATTTACACATTTTAAATTAAAATTTTTAATATAATTTCAATTTGTCCCAATCATTAAGTTTAATATTTACCATAACTTAAGAATACAGAAGTATTTTTGCCGATATTAGTATAAATACTTTTTCAAATTTTATTTTAGAAGAAATCTAATTATATATTTCATAATGATTAATTATATTTTATTAAGTATATACAAAATATGTCATAAACGAAAAATAATAAAAACAGAATGTACATCGATATCTATACAGGTTCAAAAGAATCAAAGAATTTGCAAAAACACGAGTTTAAATCTTACACAACATTTTTATTTTTATAGAAGAAAATAAATACACGCTTATTTGTCACAATGGATCTCAAAATTTACATGTGTGGCATACGGCAAACCCCTTCAATGTTTTCGTTGACCTTTTTAATTTTAAAAATCACTAAATCAGTAGTGGGACCGGACCGAACCAAACCAAAGTTATACCCTAAATTTTAAAAATATCAAAGCCCGCGCATTTTTAAAGGGTTTAAAGTTAGACAAATTTGATGCATTTTATTATTTTATTGATACAACCAGTACCAAAAAGTTGCCACGATCCCTAGAAAGAAAAATGTCAAACTGCAAGTTATTGAGTGAAAATGTATTCCTAGCGTGACCCGCCATAATCGCAATTCATCTGCTTGGGTTGAGAAGTTATTGATGAATTTATAAATACACGAGTTTTAAATTCATGCAATTTTATAAATTTTCATATAGTAAAATAAAACACTTGAAGTCGTGACAAAAACTTCAAACTTTCTAGATGATCGGTACCAAATGTAGGCTTGACAAAAAAAAAGAAAAAGCAAGCCTGCTTGTTTAATACATCATAAAAATAATTTAATTTTAATTTTGTATACAAATTTTTTTTTATATTTATAGATAATTGTAATTTTTCTTGATTCATATTAGTTTATATCACAGTATGATGAAAACCAGGTAATTGAAAATAGTCACGTTCAAAAATTTCTTGATAAGATATAAAAAGTTGTTTTATTTATTTATAATACACTATCACATTGTAAAGGCCACCTCTATTCGATGTTTTCAATGACTTTTTTTCAATAAACGTCTTTCTAGGGTAACCCATCAAAGTCGCAGTTCTATAGTAGAAGTTCACGGCGAGCCCGTAAAAATTTAAAAACCGCACAGAAGGTTGCAAATATATCTCAGCAGAACAAAACCATTCGAGTGTAAATTTTCAAACGGCACGTCAATATCTGTTCGTTGCACCGGAAAGTTATTGAAAAATATGTGAAAAAACGAGTTTTCGTTTTATACAATTTTATAAATTATTGCACAGTAAAACTTCTACTTGTCTGTTGAAAGTTTTAGTTTAAAATATCAGAAAATAAAAATGAGCTATTAGATATCCAAGCTAAAATTTTTTGTTGTTTTAAAAAATAATAAAATTTAAAAATGTTAACAAAACGCAATTTTTAGAAAATTTAAGCAAATTTGAAACAACTGTGAGATCTGCCGCGAGATTAGACAATACAAAAACAATAAAAAGATGCCAGCGCAGATATGAGTCTTCCTTGGGGGAGACGGACCTAAATAATAAGCGCCCAGCTGAAAAATCAAAAACAAAATTTTCAAAGCGCATATGACAATACTCACTTCCCAAAGAACTTGTGGAAATTTCATAGAGAAAACTAATAGACCGCCGGTTATCATCGTAGGGTCAGCAGTTCGGTACTGACCTCAAAACTAAGTATATTTTGATAAATATTTCAAAATTCACTTTGGATTTCCCACAGTTTGTTAGACTGGTGTTCTACCAATTGCGCTATCAATAAGAAAAAAATATCAAAAACTACAATGATTGATTATTTAATTAATGATTTAATTATTTCTAATTTGATCTAGAAATTTCGATTAAAATATAATTATTTAAAAATATGTAACCTACTGTCTGTTCTGACACTACGCAAAAACTAGTTTGATAGTGGATTTAGTTCTGGCAGTTTTGACAAATAGTCCCAACATATTTTTTTGGTATATTCACTGATTATGTAAATCAAACGCGAAATTAAGGTCAAGTCCTAATTCATTTTAATAAAAGTTCGTGATGATCAAATAATAGCAACTTTTTTTTGCAAAAACGAATATTCGACTCCTTTTCAACCGAAACCGTAACCGAAACCGGAACGTATATAGTTAAGTTAAAATTTAGTTAAACTGACATTTAAAAACAATGCAGAGTCAACTAGATCAAATAATCATAAAATTTCAATTTATTAGAAATCACTTTATTTTTAAAATCTAATGTAATATACTTTTTTTAGAAAGTACATAACCAATAAAACTACAACATGTATTAATATTTTAATTCTTTAATTATCTATCAAAACAATCAAATAAATTAGACAATAGTAAACGGCGAAATTTTGCAAATAAACTCGCCGTTTACTATTGAAAATAGTTTTAAAAAATGAAACGTTTTATGAATTAAGGAAAAAAAGAACTGCCGTTTTTGTAGTAGCTTTAAAAATATTTTCCCCAAATAATCTTTTCAAGAAGTATTTTTTGACATAAACAATAGTTTCGACCGAGCCAAAGTTTCGGCGGAATGTTTGGCCGAAACCAGTAGACCGGCCAAAAATGGCCAAAATCGTAACCAACCCCGAAACGTTCTGCCAGCCACTAAAGAAAATCATTCACATAAGAGTGACAATATATTATCTACAGATTTTTTTTTTAAATTAAGATTATTTATCATTATATATAGAATAATAGAATCTATAGAATTTGATAGCTGACAAAACATAAACAGATTATATGCCCTGTTGCTATATTTGCAGAAGATACAGTAAATCTAAAATTCAGTAAACGCTAAAATTTTAACCGAGTTTGATTAAAACTTTAAAAACGCATGATTTCGACAAAATATTGACGCCAACAATATATATTAGCAAAATGCCACCAAAATTGTAATATATATATATATATATATATATATATATATATATACATATATATATAATAATAATGCTGGTAACCTTGGCTACCACTGAAATCATTTCATAATGAACATCGCATTTGATTTACATTTGTCATTATTAAACCATTTGAGTTGTTTCAGTCATGATTTCAATAATATTCTTGCTTGATAATGTATACTTTCTTGATAATAAATAGGTAGACAAAGTGTTCAGTGTAAATGTGTGAAATTATTTTAAAATCAATTATCTAAAATTGTTGGATGACATCTGTGTCACGTTGAATATTACCAATTAAAATACAATTACATGATTTCAATGGTCTAATCTTAATACACAAACAACTTAAATTAAATAAGCCATTGATCAGTCTTATTTTTTTAAGAAAATCATCGTATCAAAACAAAAACATAAAATGTTATTTATTGTAGAAATTTAGGTGGAGTATTACAATGAGGAAGAGACTGGGCACTCTGTCTTTTTATTATTTAAATTAACCACATTTTATAACATATGTTTATCAATCTTAAATTTGCTATTATCTTTCTATTCGAATTTGCAAGTGAATGAACATTTTAATAAATCTTTTTATTGATTATTTAAATTTAAAAATTTGTTTTAAATTTGCTTTTTATAGAATATTAAATAAAATTTAGAATATTCAAAATTATGAAATTTCAAAGTTTAACTTAAAATGTATTTTGCTGCCGCATTCTGGATTATTTTAATTTGAAACTTTTAATTTTGTCTTTCGCAAATTCTAAATATTTTTTATAAATGTTTTTAAAACAGTTTTCTGGCTTGGATTTTTAAAAAATTGTTATCAAGGTGATTTGCTAAAATTTTTTTTAAGTTTTAAGATATATTTTTTTCAAAATTCATAAAAAACAATTTTTTATAACTATTTTTTAATATCTTAATAACATTATTAAAAATTATTGTTTTGAAATTATTTTATTATTTAAAAATTATACTTTATTCCTATTTGTTAATTTTTATTTAATATTTGTTCTTTCTCAAAAAAGTTTTGATATTATCTTTTAGTTTTAAATTATTTTACATTAGTTTTAATTTTTTAATCAAATAAATTGAATTAGTTTAAATTTCATTTTTTTATTGTTATAAAATTTATTGCAAAAATGGTTTAAAATAATTTTCCAATTGGAATTTCACAAGTTATGATGTTAGTTTAGATTTAGATTTTGTTGTGATTTGTGTTCTTGGTTGAGATAATTGGTGGTGTAAAACCACAAGTGGGTAAGGGTCAGCGAACGTCGGTGTGAGATATGAAATGAAGGGTTAAAATGCAGCCTGACCGGTGGTCCCCTGAGAGATGAGCTTCCTGACCGGCGGCTCTGTCCGTTGCCGGACAGCACGTGCCCAATGTCCATATCACGTGGCATTTCCGAACCCCTCTAATGAGCAACAAGTGGCTGAACACTCACCGGTAATAAGGGAAGGCCTGCGGCATATGAAGATCCATCGGGGCCGCTGCGTGATGAGCGGTGCCGTATCCGTGATGCTCGGTAGTCTGCATCATGGTGCCGGCGGCGGCCGCCGCTGCCGCGGCTGCCGCCGTGTGATGATGACCCAACACGGCCGCCCAGGGCGAGGACGCAAATCCTCCCGGATGATCCAGCTCGAAGCCGCGGATTACACTCTAAATGTATACAAACTACCACTTCACTCAGCACTGCATGGTACGCGCGTACTCGGCTGAAATTACCGTGGTACCACGGTACTTCTTCTCACTGCTTTACACGTGTGACGGCGAGAACGGACACACGGCCATTGATCGCACGGATGCTGAATGACTGAAAGAGTTACCAGAGGCGGAGTTGAAGGCCCGCGTGCGTGGCCCGTCGTCACGTGATGTAACGGGCGTCTCTTCGCTCTTCTGGCCCACCCTCAAACGAACCGCTTACTCCCACTCAAGGCGGCACAAAAGCCAACTTGCGTCGCCAGGTTGCTTTGCTGCACACCTGGATCGCAAATCGCAGGGCTTAGTTCTTTCTGCCAAACTAAGCCGTGACTTACGGTGCAACAGTTGGCACACATCTACCCCATCCATCTCACTTTAATTACTGCCAATCCTAATTGCACCATCTCACTCCCATAGGCAATAATAATCTTAATAGGCTGATTTGCCAAAAAACCTTAACTAACCATGCCTCTCACTCCCAATTAACTAAGATCACATTACACCTGGAATTACAATTAACTGAAAACACCTTTTTTACCTTATGATTAACAAGTTCGTATATCCACTTTAATTCATTTATCTTATTACATACATCTGTAGCAATTGATACTACTCTGATATTTAAACAACAAATTTTAGATGTTATTTTAAAAATGATTTGTTAATTGAAGTTTGATTGGTTGGTTTATATTACTACAACGACCCCAATATTTTGTTATATTGAACGAAATTACTTTTATATTTCTTAATCTTTCTCGTTTCTAGTGAGGTTTATTGAATTGTATCGTCGGAGTATGTACTGTACACAAATGGTTTGAGCCATTGCTCAAGTTTTTTCGTTTATTTTTAGTTTGTTATTTGTTTGTTTTTATTTATTACTTATCATTTGTTTTCATTTATTTTGTTTAAGCCTCATTTCTGTGGTATTTTTTTTGGTGCATTTGATATATTTATAATTTCAATTTTCTGCTATTTTTGTAATTTTATTTGATACGGTCTATTTTTATAGCGTGTATTTTTGTTAAATACTATGTTTTGGTATTTTTTGCAATGATTTGTCAATCCTGTTAACGTTTCTCAAAATTTGTTGACAAATCTTAATAGCTTAGTAATATTTCTACATTTAACATTTAACAATATTTTGCAACACAATATTTTTCAAAACATTTTGAGTCATTTCAATATAATTTTCGACATTTTATCACAAACAAACTTGTTTTAAAAATAATCCCAATCTCCGATTACAATTATCTACTGTTATGTTATTACTTGTGGTAGAGTTAACCACGTAATCAGTTATTCCGAGCGCTGATGAGCTCTCATGAAGAACGAACCAATCGTCTGCATTTGATTATTGTCGCTTGTAGCAACATGGATTTTGATAATTGATTTAATTCTCAATATTACTCAGAACTTTCAGATAAATTTTGTTCTTTTATTTCCTCAATATTCACTATGTTTCAAAACAATATGAAAAATTATTCAATAATTTGTAACTCTTTTGCAACATTTTCTAAAGTTTTGTTAACAATACGTTTTGTGAATTTGCTTTACTTTATCACTAATTTTCACTTTATATTATTTCTACTTACAGTACCCAATATTTTTAAATATTTTACATTTTGCGTGGTTTTCTCAAAAATATCACATTATTGTAAAACAATTCCTAGAATTACATAGCAATTCTCAATTTTTCTAAAAAATGTTTTAAAACATTATAATTTTTTAATTTTCTGATATTTTACATGTTATGACATGTATACAATATTTTAATAAATTTTCTGCTATTTTGAGATTTCACAACATTACATAATATTTTTTCTAAATTTTCTGATGTTGCAAAAAAATCATGTTCTTTTTTAAACAGTTTTTTATATTTTACAATATCTTGTAATATTATGATAATATTTTATTAATTTTTAGATATCATTCGACAATATTTTATTTAAATTTACCAATATTTCAATATTACACAATATTAAAATTTATTCTAATATTTGAAAGTTTCTATAATATTTTTGATATTGATATGATATGAACTGGATACTCGATACATCATCAAAAATAAAAGCCCGGACCGGAGCGGAACCAAATCCGCGACCGGAACCAACCGGATTCAAACAAAAATATAAATTTACTAGTGTTGAGGTGAGCTAGTATTGTATACAGGTCGCCAAAAGCGTATTTTTTAAATTAAACATAAAAAACAAATTTCTTAAAAGAAAAAGCATTTAAATTTATTTTTATAAAATTTTTTGTTAGAAGCAAAAAAAACAAAAATAAAGAAACTAAAAAACATTTATAAATCATGTGTTTGGTTTGTACTTAAATAAACTTTAAGTAAGGCTAAAATTAAAAAAAAAACAATTTTTTTTAATACTTTTTTTTCTGAAATTTTTATTTACTTTCTATAATAAGAAAAATATATTCTTGTCCTTACAACAAAAAATATATATTTTTTATATTTTTTATATATATTTTGTTTTAGTTTTTGTAATTTCAAAAAAGCTGTTTAACTAAAAATCAATCATGAAAAACATTTTTAAACACATTTTTTAAAATGATTTCCTATTTTTTTAGATCAAAAAGATACAAAAAATTGAAAAGAAATATATTTTTAATGTTAATATCTAATTCAAATAGTTATAAAATTTAAAAACTATTTATGAAAATCTGGTTCCATGTGGCTCTGTGCTTTATTGAAAATAGAATGATAGACTGAAGAAAAAAGTTCTAGAGGTTGTTTGTCAGAGAAATTTTGCAAAAATTACAAAATTATAATTGTTTATTCGAAAGTCTACTTATAGGGGCTACTTTAGATGTATTTTCCGGTGCATTCAAATTTGTTCTGTTAAGGAAGTTGTCCTATCATAAAAATTAATTATTTATTAAATATTAAAATCCTAATATTTTATAATTATATTATTTGTACTGTATACATTTTATTTCATTGTTGGTTTACATTTTATTAATTAATATAACATGTTCTTCATTTTCGGCCGAATCCGGCCAAATCCGACCAGATACTTATTAAAATTCGGCCGAAAGCAAATCTTTAAAATATTGAAAATTTGACGTTCTATAGCATTTTATGCTAAAAATAAAATAAACAAAAACATTTTGAAAAATGTGCCACATTGTTTACCATGTTTTTTTTGACAGTTTGACATATTTTTTCACATCTGTATGATAAAGTAGATACTTTTATGTCCGCACCATAAACAACAGCGATGTGCATTTTATGTTACTACTTTCGCTCAGTACCCTGCCAGCAATATCTCAACCTAGTCGGTTAGCAGAACGATGCAATTTCACGTGATAATTTGATCAGTTTTACGTTAAGATGACGTAAATAAGAACTAATGTCATATCGCATAACCTTATGATGTAAATTTGATAATATTCTATGAATATAATATAATAAATAGAACAACTTTTGATATATCTTTTTACGAAAAATATGTATTAAACCGAACTAGTTTCGACCAATTACCTAGTCAGTCCCGTTTAATAAATAATTTTCGTGATAAGATATATGAAAAGTTGTTTTATTTATTAAAATGCACTATTATTATATAGTATAGACTACCCCTATTCAATTAATATATTATAATTTTAATTATACGCCAAATAACGTCCTGGGCGTTCAATTAATAAATCAAAGATTTTAATATGAACAAAATATGATTACTTTCAAATTTAACAGTAATTATTACAAATAATTGAATATTGATCTTAATATTGTTTTAATGATTTTGTAAAATAAACATAAAATTATGTAAATATTAATGAACTGCTACTGCAAATATAAAATTTATAGCATCCTTTTGTATCTCAATTAAACAATCACTAAATTGCAATAGTACGATTTGAAAGCCCTACACAGAACACATTCGACCCATATGTGGTCAGCTTTAAATTTTAGGGGAACAGAAACCATCAAACCAAATCTGATCATATGAACGAAGTCACATTAAGAACCCTCCGACATCCCCAGCAAAACAAGGCCAGTGGTCATACATGTGCCCCACCTAATGACCGTAAATTGGTTTCTAATGCAAGATTATTATATTTTCAAACATGATTTATGAATTTATTCAAAAATTATTACTCACACCAAACACCCAACGCAATGCCATCTCATACGCATTTGGAATAGTCGTAAAAGATATCAATTAAAAGCGCTGCATACTTGTGCACTGTTTTTGATGATTTATAGCTTTAATAGTCGTAAAATTTGAATATTTTTATCCTGTATTTGAATTCCTGATTTGGATATGAGGATTATCTCTGAGCGCCTTAAAAAGGAGGGATCCGCTCGTTCTATTGTTGAAAAGGAATGGTGCATCAGCATCACCCCAACACTATACCTAATAAATGATTAAATTCAGTGGACATATCAAATATAAGAATCTAATACTCTTGAAGCTTGAAGTACGCACAGCGTAAACATACGTCGTATAAATATCAATGCGATTGCTTTATTTTGCACCAGTAAACAAATAGCTAAATCTCTTTTATTGCAATCTAGATTAAAACGATTCTAGTTTGTCGCATAAATAAACAACTACTATATCAAAACCGATCATTATATAAATATTAAATGTATATTGCTCCACATATAATATTTATATATTATATACAGGGTGGTTGACCATAAAAGGATCTGCCGTTTTTTGACGTTATCTTTAGACTTACAGCTCAAATCTGCAGTGTGTAATATTAAGAAAAACAATAAACACAAAATAATATTATTTCTACTGATTTATTAATTTTTAAATTTAATTAATTAATTAAATCTGAATAACACCAGCCGTACATTAAATTATTTAATTTATTATTATCAAAACAATATTGCTTACCATATAATATTTATAAAATTATTATTAAATTGTATTTAATAAGGCGCTAGTATTATTCAGATTTAATTAATTAATTAAATTTAAAATTTATTAATTTAGTAGAATAATATATTCAAATATAAGGCATAATAGAGCGATCTGACACGCCTGTTTGTAGTCGGTAGTTAAAGCCGATAGGTCCATGCGAGTGTGTTTGGACGTCCGTCGACTTAATAGCAAAACGATTCCGGACAATGAACTACCTAGACAAAACCATGAGTTGGTTAAAAATCTGAAAAATGTTTCTTTTATGTCGTGCATAGATTTATCATCATCTTACTGGCAAATTCCAATCAAATCCTTCGATCGAAAATATACCAGATTTAGAGTAGGTATGCCTGTGTATCATTTCATGGTGCTCCCGTTCTGATTAAAAACCGCAGTTTACAAGATGCATGGACCAAATTCTCGGAGAATTTTATGATGATTTTGTATATGTATATGTTGACGACATATTTATAACATCCGAATCTTTTGAGGAACACATGTATCATTTAGATTTGGTTTTCAAAAAGCTTCAAAGTGTAGGTTTTACTTTGCCGTTAGGAAAATGCAATTTTTTATGAACAAGTAAAGTTAATAGGATATATCTTAGATAAAGAAGGTATTTGTCCCAACTCTAATCGTATCAAAGCTTTAAACAATTTTCCTAAACCGGTTTCTATTACGCAATTACAAGCAGGGTTTGATCAATTTTGATCGCACCTTTGTGCATAAATTTTCAAGTATGTTTGAACCATTAACAAGGTTGTTACGTAGGTAATCAGCCTGGTAATGGGGTTTGGAACAGAAAATAACGTTTAACAATATTAAGACTATGTTATCGAAAGATACTTTGCTGAATCACCCGCAACCAGATTTAAAATAGTATGTTCAATGTGATGCGAACGACGCAAGACATAGAAATGGATGCAGTTCTTTTTCACTATCAGGATGGGAAACAAAAACTTGTGAGCTATTATAGTAAGAAAAAGAATTATTGAGCATCGATAGTGTTTTACGTAAATGGCGAGTATTTTTAATGGGAAACCCCTTTACAATTTTAACGGATCACAAGTCCTTGTCATATCTAAATCATTGTAGATTATTGTCTTCACGCATAGCACGGTGGGTTATTACAAGAGTTTCAATTTGATATACAACATATTAAGTAATCTGCAATCATAAGTGCAAATGTACTTTCAAGATATCAAGCAGATCGTTTACTGACTCCCTATGAACGGTGTTTTAGAAGAATGCGCTTAAAAATAAACCCTTTTTGCCATTTAATTAAAGTACCAAATGAAAGATAAAAACTATCACTTATAATGAATGAAATATAGTCTAATCCCGATTTTAGTTTAAGATTCATTATAAACGATAAATTATTACATAATGCACACAAAATGCAGAGTTGAGAGTTTTGTTAACGCGTATTATGTACATTTTGGGAATTACAGAATTTACAAAACCTGGTGTTCTATTCGCAGGGACTTATACTGGACTGGTATGCCTAGGTCCATAAAACGTTCTTAGGAAATCCTATGAAATATGTCAGAAAGACAAACATTCTAGTCTACCTAAACCAGAATTTGAAGCGATTATCGCATGAGTCTAATCAACTGGCTTCCGTAGATTTTTATGTGCCGTTACCCCGCTCCACCGGTAAAGGTTTATATATTTTTGTAATCGTCGACATTTTCTCAAAGTTAGTTACTTTATACCCCTTGAAACGTGTCACCACCACAGCTATTATTAATAGGCTGAACAACGGTATTTTAATGAAGTCGCGAATACTTAGCGATCACGGCACCCAATTTACGTCGTTAAAATAGAGGCAGTTCCTAATGGAAAATGAAATAACGCCTGTATTTGCCTCGGCAAGGCATCCGCAACGTGGTTAGTTGAGAGAGTACTGCGCGAGTTTGGTAGGTTATTTAGAACATATTGTATTGAAAAACACTCTACTTGGGCAACAGTTTTCCAAACCAGTACTATTTTTAAACGAGGTTACGCACAAAGCAACTGGTTATTCTCCCGTTGAATTGCATTATGGCACACTGCCTACTTCATCTATTCAAAATTACATTACGCTGCCACACAACAACTTTCATGATAGGTATTTAAACTGTATTTTGCAAGAAAAAATATTATAGATAGCGCTACAAAAAAAAAATAGACAGACACACCGTAAAAAAGAAATTCACTTCTTTTAAACCTGATGATTAAGTTCTCTTAAGATATAATCCCATTTCTTCGGCACTCAAAAAAAAACTAAGAAGTTTATGCTCTTATTCGAGGGTCCATAATATTTAGAAAATTATTTGGTACAAAAACCTGTGTTTTAGAAAACTACTTGCATGAAGAAAGAGATTTATTTCATGCAAATCATATTAAATATTTTTACAAACCTAAGGTTTCTAAAAACTCCTAACATTAGGATTTTTCTTAACCTGGGGGCAGATGAAACGAATTGCGCTTGATTTCATACGCATCGCGCTGAAAAGGTTGCGCTTGCGCTTACGGGTTAGAGGTTCTGGATACAGGACACTGCTGACGGCCATGTCTTTTTCCCAATGTGTTTCCTGGCCAAACGTTACCTCCACTCGACGCGTCCCACGGAATGCCTCGGTTTTGTTTTAGTGTGGTGTATAAATAATATATACATGACTCATGTAACGTCTGATGAAGACTGAGGTTCAGTCGAAACTGCAGTCAAGGTATGATAAATTGTGATAAAAAACATAGTAGTTTATTTCAAATCCTGCATTATGAATTATCACTTAGTAACGGTCGATTCTATTAATTTTCTTCTCAACAACGTTGAATATTACAATACAAATTATAAAAAATACAATTTTTATATTTAAAAAATAGTTAAAGTAAAATTTTTAGTAGTAAGAACTCTGGACTATTAGCCTCTATTAAAAGAGATTTTTTACCAAAATTACAGAATGATACGAACCATAAATTTATTAATTTGCCTTTAATTGCCCAAAATCTGACTATTTTTTAAAGAAATGTTGTCATGACTTTTTGATTCCTTGTTCAATAAAGCACAAACATGAACAAAAAGTTTTTAAATTTTATAAAAACACTTTCAATTAAATATTTTAAAATTGCAAAATATTTTTGCTTTGCAACTTTTTGTATCTTTTTGATAAAATTAGGAAAGCATTTTTGAAAAATGATTTAAAAAATGAAAAAATAAAATTCTTTTTTTGTTTTTTTTTACAATTGATTTTTAGTCTAATGGCGCTTTTGACGTTACAAAAACTAACTAAAAGAAAGTTGATTAAAATTTTTTTCACTATTTTTTTTTCAAATTATATATTTTATTTGTGTTGCAAGATGGGAATATTTTTTGGCTATTAAATAAAATCAATTTATGAAAAAAATAATGGCAAATAAATGGCATGGGCCAAATGCATTGAACTATATCATAGCGACATATGATATAGTTCGGCTTTCCTCTGTAGCTTGACCTGGCTTTAGGAGAAAATCAACAAAGTAGCTGACATATGGTGTTAAATATTGAACTGTTTAAATGGGGAAAATAAAACCCATGTAATCAATGTTATTGTAAACTGTCAATGTCATGGCGGCTTTTAAAATAACCTCAACAACATAAACAATCCATTATATCAATTATACACAATGCTTTTGTTTAGTGCCCAACCTTAAAAACCGTTTTGCCTTCATTAATAAACCTATTTCTATTAGCAATATAATTTATTTTATCCATAATTTAAAATGACAGATTACTTGTTATTGCCTGCCATTGATCATGTGGGTTTGTTTTCCCCATTTGAACATCTCAAAAGCGCCACCTGTTGGATTCTGCTTTTCTTCTATAGCAAAAAATATACATTGGACTCAAAATCGCGCTTTTTGCGTACGGAAGCGTAGTCATATTACCAATATAGCAAATTCGTGTATATAGAAATATTTAAAAAGTATTACTCCTTTTTGAATATTCTTATTAAGAAATATCCTGAAAACAAAAATTACAGCTATACTGTAATAATTTATATTATATATTTATATTAATAATATATATATATATATATATATATATATATATATATATGTCGTCTTCGCCACTCATAAGTGCTATAGCTGTAATTTTTGTTTGTAAATTAATAAATACATATATAACATATATATATATATATATA
>JARJEC010129401.1:0-20369 GCA_030264575.1 Tachinus sp. AB-2021
GATGAATTCAAGAAAATAAGTCAATAGAACTCTCCGTCAGTTTCCGCGCTTGCGCTCAAAATGAAACATCTAAAAATTCTCAAACATTGAGAACCATGGATGTAAAAACGGAAAGTAGTCCCCTATATTTTTCAATTCCTTCTGTCATGACATTCATAATCTCTCACCAACTCCTCGATTTATATGAATGATAAATCGGGAAGTTAACTAAGAAAATTAATTACAATCAATTATTTAACGGCATAGGCACGCGTTTCGGCTAGGGAAACCCATTTGGAATTTATTAACGGATATATTATCTACCATATAATCTTTGTAATATTCAAATAACAGATGAGGGTATATATTTCTAATACCATATCTTTGACTAAAATGCCAATTGTCTGGATCTAAGTGTGGCCAAAATCATTGACTTTCAGATATAGCCGCCTAATATAATAATAAGCTCTACATTTACATGATTGAACAGTATTTACAATATTAAGTTAGCTAAATCATATGACATACTGACTGCCATTGCAAGTAATACATTCTACTCAATTGATCTCTGACTCGCAGAAAACAAGCTATTAAATAAAGAAAAAAATCAATATGCTTAGGTACATACAAATACAACTACACAAAATCGACAAAATATCTAGGCCTGCATGTGGTCCATGTGGATATCACATTGACCTAGTCAAAACAAATTGCTGAATTAAATATACATGCAATAAAAATTCTGAGTAAAAAATTAGATAGATCACCGATCAATCATGCAGGTATACTATAAGAATTTGTTCAATCATGCGATATGGTATTATGTTTGGGGGAACGTCACATCATCTACATCCATCTTTATTACCCAAAAGAAAGCTCCTAGGCTCTTGTTTAACTTATACTAGAAACAATCATGTAGAGGTCTATTTAAAGAACAAACCACGTTAACAATGCCTGAGGTATAAATTTATGAAAATTCTTTTTTAGAAATAAAAATCTGTTGTAAATATTCTAAACATAATTAAAGTCTTTTCGAAAAATCCCGACAGTATACTTGTATGAAATTATACAATGCATTGCCTCATATGCTTAAATCTGTAGAAACAGTATTTAGATTTAAGAACGCTGTACAAACACTGTAATTAGGAATAGAATAATTAATGATTATTATGAATAAATTATTAATTATATCAATGTACACTTTAGTAAAAATAAATTGATAATTTTTATTTAAAAAAGATATACATCAAAAATATTAATTTGTGTTTTAAATTCTTATTGGTAAGGTAAAAAGTAATAATTTGATGATATCTATTTATATAAACTTTATTATTACAAAATTTTAATATGTTTAAATGTTGTAACATAATACAGCAACAATTATAAATGTCAGTAATAATATGTAAGAATAATACATACGTATCGTCTGCGTTTATGAAATGATTTCCGTTACGATTTACCTTGTTTGTGGCATTAATTAAAGAAGCTATCTATATATGCATTGTTAGAAAACGACATGGATTCATTATTCAAATCAACAACGTATTTTAATACTTGCTTAAATAACGATAACGACTGTTATCATTAAACTCGGCAATAAATAGCGTAATAATGAGAGAGAAAATATGATACATTCATTTTATATAAAACTTGCACATTTGGTCATAAATTAAATCATACAAAAATTTATGATCCCTTCAAACAAATACCCATTATTATTATTTTAAATTTATAACTGACGTTATATTATAAATTACGTCTATAACTTAATTTAATTTGTCTTTGCGCTATGCGAATGTGTGGGCATGACAATTTCTAATGCACCATTTCATGTGCACTGTGTATGAAACGCCATTCAATATTTATTATTTATATTTACCATATATTATATTAATTGCAAAAACGCAGACATAGAAAATGCATATGAAATTTATTATAACTTATAACGCGAGCTTGTTGCAATTTTTATTGTGGGGTGCATGTGCGTGTCTACTAAATATTACGTGAAATATTAAATTAAGTAATATTGATTCAATTATTTACCAATTCTGAATCAATTAGCTATTGCCGATATTAATATAGGCGAATAATAAAAATATATTTCATCCCAGTCAGTTTTCTGGATTAACAGCTTTTCTATATTTATATTTAGAAATAATTAACTTAATATCTTTATTTGAGCTAATGGAATAGCCTCAACCCCTATGGCGAATGAGTCATTTGTATAAATTAAAAATGCAAAAATGTACGTGGCAAAATGATTAATTGAATATTATAGTTTCAAATGAATAAATGCGTTGATACTAAAATTCTTTAAAATAATCTAAAAATTCAATCCAAGTATATTTAAAATTAAAAATAATAAAAATATATTTTGGGAGTAAATTGCAACTGATTAGATTAGAAGTTAATAAAATATAGCTGAGTACAGGCACGTACGTTCGGCAATTACAATTATTGTTTCGTTTTATAAAAAGAATTATTTTTTGTTGAGTTTCTACAACTAAAAAATATTATAATATCGATATTATTTGATTGAAAATGTATAGATAAAACTCCATTACACTACTTGTTTATTTAACGAAAGCATTCAATCTTTCCCTACGTTGAAATTGGCTACAACGCAGGACGCTACACAATAAAACACTTAGACATGGCGAAATATAGCCAAGAAAATTGAGTTCTAATTCGACACACAAATAAATACTGTTGGAAACAATTCTCAATGTTCGATAATTTATCAAAGAAAATGGCTATTTTATACGCGTAAATAGTTTTATCAAGAAAGATAAATTAAAATTAGTAAACCCATTGAGACGTTTAGTCAAGCAAATTCCCCTTGGTGATCGAACACGACTGTTCGGAAGAAAAAATACAATAAAAATGTCCTTTAATGTTATAACATAAAAGAAAAACCAACATATTTTGTAATAAGTGCTCCCCACCCCCCATGGTAAAACGGACCCGCTATTGTTTATTACAATATACATATATGTGAACGACCTCTCAGTTATTATAAAAATGACATAGATGATATCACAAAGTATGTCAATAATATTAATTTATAGTTATACTTCAAATGCATAGAACAACTTAAACTACAAGGAAGTATATATTTATTAAAAAAAANAAACGATCAACTTTAGTGGTATCAATTTGTATAATTTTCAACAAAATGGAAGTATAATTGTAGTAGTACAATTGGAGTAAGACTAGTAAATGTCTTGGTATAACAACCGATGAAATTTTTACTTTGAATGCTCATATTAAGCACAATGCCTCAAAAGTGCACACACAGTATGATATATGGATGGAAAAATGACATTAAAATGTTGAAAATGATGTATTACATTATTTCCGTCCTTACTTTATTTGGTATCACACCTTGGGGTCTGTAAATCACATTTAAATAAACTACTTGTACAACAAAAACTTCCAATATGAACCATATTCAATATTCCGTATAAAAATTCTTCTCGAGATGTATTTCAAACTAACAATATTTTAACAGTCGTGGGTTTGTATATATGTTATCGACCAAGTGATTAATCCGGGAAATATTCATAATGCGTTAGCAATATTAAAAATGCCCAAATCATCGGGATGAATTTGTATGGATGTATAATAATTTATTACATTGCCCAAGCATTATAAATAGTGCTACAGTCTGCTGGGCACTTTGGTAATGTTAGCGAAATGAACGCCTTTAAATATTTCAAACATACAATATTTGAAGACCTCGGGGCAATAAGGAAAGCTATTAGCCACAATCAGAATTTAATAAGTAATGCAAATTAAAAATCAAATATTAACTTAATCTGAACTTTTTGATTGTTTTTTACACGTTCATTGGATACTCCAAAATACACAAAACAAACATATATAAAGATTATAATATGTTATTAACATATTTTACAAGTTATTTCAATTTAAAAATGACAACTTTTTAAAATTTAAAATGTGGCTAATAACCTTGTTGCGCCGAAATCTCCATATATGAACCATATAGGATTAATGGATTTAGACAGAAATTGATAATATTCAGGATATAAGGATATCAATCGTTATAAATTTGTTAAATACTAAAACCAAACGAATCAAATGTTTAGTATAGTAACAACCTCAAAGTTTCTTGAAAATTTATAAAAACCACTGCTATTTTACGTCTGTTCGAAATGGATACGCGACATTACTTGTCAGCTTGCAGAAATGGAAAGAGTAAGAGGCAAATTATAGAAAACGGTTTTTAATTAGGAAGCTGGAAGTCAACGTCAGTTACCTAAAGGTATATAAAAGATTCTATGGCAAACAAAATTAGGCTAGTTGAGACAGTATTGACTAAAAAAAACTAGATACTAATGCCAAATTAACTACAAGACCTGTGTTTCCGAAACAATTTAGAATTTGATGTATTTGTACCTCTTTAATGCAATTAATATCAACAACTATTGCAATATATGACATAAATGGTCAAAAATAAATTTTCAATAAAGAGTGAAATTTTCGATTTCTAAGAAATCATTTTGCAAATGTTTGTTTAAACTGTTTCTATAAGGCATAATATCGTAGTTTAACTTTCATTTTCTCAAGCAATAATAAGATTGTGGCTTATAAAAACGTTTATAATAAAGGAATTTGGATATAATTATCAATTTATGATACATCCACATATAAAATATTATGTCGATTATAAATATGAGTTGTTAAATCAAAATAACAAATATTCGTCAATTGATTGTGTGGGCACTGTTAGATCAAGAATTATTAAGCTACTTTTTTTTATTGAATTCATTTATTTCTATTATTTATTTCTACTCTGAGATAAAGCTCATTTGGGAATTTTGACGCAACTATGGAATTATTAAGTTTATCAATGTAGAAATCTAGACTATGTGGAGTTAGTAGTTACTTCTGATCTATAAAATGATGTTCTTGGTAGAAAGTAGTAGAAATTCTGTTTGTTCTTATTGTTGAACGGAATCCCTGATGTAACAATCCAATACACTGGTGTTAATGTGCCACTGATCAATATAATAAAATATATTTAATGTATTTATAATCAAGGACAATTTAATTGTCGTTCAATCATGATGACACAAATTAAATATATGGCAACTATAAAGAGCAATTTTTACCCGTTATTTCGTGTTGTTTTTCAATTTAACTCTCCGACTTCCAGGAAATTAATATTTTATATCACGCACACTTATTTTTCTTGGTTTCGTGCAGATGAAAAATGTCTATAATTAAAATTATTATTTTACGGTATGACATCAATCATTTTTAAATTTTTAAAAAGGCTTCCATGATATATTACGGTAGCTATATCAAATATTAGTCTCGGCGGAAACAACAGATTTTTTACTAGTGCTTAGTAAAAAATTGTACAGTTATATTTAATTTATTCAGCTTCAATAAAATCAGCTGATTCACAACGTAGAATTAAGTAGATTAAATGTTTTTTCTAAAAATTTAGAATTTTTTGTAAAACATTCTGCTTTAAAATAGAGCGGTGCTAATCTGGGATGAAAAAAGAAGCAAACCAAAACACACGTATAGTCTGTTGGTTCACTCTGAATAATATAAACGCTTTAATCCGTTTACAAAGAGACATTCATTATTGTACAAAAGAGCGTTTTATTAGGTCACGCACATAATAATTATGTGTATCAAATAAAATATTTAATTAATTTGTCAGAATTTCTACAGCATATATGATTGATCTGACATAAGTTTTATAAAATAGTAAACTAACGCAGTAATGTATTTCATATTTTTGGCAGAACATGAATTATTAATGAATTGATATCCTAAGTGTTTTTCCAGCAAAAGTGTGAAGTTTAATCTAAACATTTATCAGCAATGTGCAAGTGAGAGTATAAATGATGACGCTTAGTACATTCATAATGAAAGCAAAAATATCCAAGAATATAATTTGAATATTTAATACGGTTGAAAATGCAGAGCATTATAAATATGCATTTATTTAATTTATCATATTTCTAATTATTATTTAATTAACACATTAAAATAAGTGATTCATTCAAACAATTTCTATTATTCATATTTATGTTTATGAGCTAGTTTAAAAAAAATGATAATTGTTAATCGTATAATTTTCCATGGTTAGAGATTTGCAGCAACTGTTTTCTTTGCGACATGACAGCTAAAAAGCAGTAATAAATACATGCATTCATTCAATGTTATAGGATAGTTATGTGTAGAACCAAACTATTGAGTTATAAGTTTATTTTGAATAATTAGATCTTTCGTGTTTAGAAATTCATAAATAAAAAACCGCCTTACATAATAAATAACAATTTAAAACATGCAGATGCAGTCGGTGACTGCGTGCGGTGATAAAACACCGTGTCATCGCAGCATTATTATCTTTGGATTTACTGTGGGCGTCTGATTTTCCATACAATCGACTTAATAAATATAAAGTGACCCACTTGGGAGGTAAACAGTTTCGTTGTGTTGCGCGACAGTGGCAACAAATCTACCACGACTTCGTGGAGATAAGATGGTTTTCGGGAACGTATCGTGCATGTTTTTAAATTTTCTCTTGTCGTTTTATGCAACGTGACAACGTAATTTTACAATGCCCGTACATGTTTGTTTATTCAGAGAGCTTGCCCTCAACAACACATGCTACTTATATGTTCACTGCTAAATAATATTATTCATGTATTCTTAATAAATTACAAAAACCATAAGTAATGGTGTGTCCATTATTATATCCAAACTTATTTCGAAAGTAAAACATTATCTCAAGACTGTCAAGATTTTGCTGTCAGGTATACTATTTGTATTTTCGCTTTTTCAGTGGAAGCATTTTATACTGCTACAGATTATTTTAAACCATAGATTCCCAAACTTTTATGGCCCACTATTCAATTTTAGTACGTAACGGCACCACGTTAAAAATTAAAATAAGTATACAAAAAATAAACAGACTAAGCATATCTACAGGAAACAGTATGTAGTTAGTAGTGTAGTATGTATGTAGTTATTCTAGAACGAGTTTAGTTTTCTAATGATATTCCTTAACGATTTTTATATTTTTATTCGTAATAATATATAAATTGACCAAAATTTTGTCTATTCGGCCGGCCTCTCATCGCTTCGCTTCTTATCTAAAACAGACTCGTGATTGAATAAATGGCGTTCAGTAACTTGTAATTGAATATACTAATCCCTTTAATTAGAAATATAAGCTGCTGTAATTAGAGCAAAACGCGTTTCAAAACCTCTGCGAAATAAATAAATTAGATAATATCTCAGAGCCGTCTCTGAATTGTAAGAGTGATAGGCATAGGTGTATTTAATCCGCGATAACATCCTAACAATTTTGGAAAATCTTAAAAAAAACTTTAAAATATTAAATAACCGCTATGCAAATGGAACTTGAACGTTGAAAGCTGTTACTGAAATTAAGCTTTCCCCATAACTTATTCGGATTATACGAAAAAATAAATGTAACTTTGCAATCAACAAAGAACAAAATTCAAAAACAGTATACCATGGTTATCAGACAACAAGAAAAACTTCGTTTGAAAACGATAGTTTATAACAATATATTATAAAACAAGTATTTAAAGAACGCACGAGTTAATAAGTGGAAAAGTTTTCTTGAATGTTGTAAGATATTTTTTTACCCTTGCATATGTCAAATATTACATATTTCAATTTGATTCCTGATTTTTTATCAAGCTGGTTTTCGTACAAAATATTTATATCATTAGCATTGTTAATGTCAGATAAATATTATTGTTTTAAAGGGTGAGTTCTAGAGCAAGTAAAACTATCCAGTACCTGAGAGTACTTGCAAAAAATGGAGTGGTGTAAACACTTTCCCGAGAGTACTTTCGGATAGTATAAACACTCGTTTATTTGTGTATGTGATATACAAAATCCAGCGTAATCAAAATAGTTTTTTGAACTTTCCGTCTCGACAGTGACATTTGACGCACTCCGTTGACAACTGGAAATCCACATTTCCCAGTCTACTAAACCGAAAAAACAAGCAAAAAATACCGAAATATAATGCTTACATTTTATGTAAATCGGGGGGATTGTTATGAACTATAACAGTGTATGAAAGGCCCTTTTACAAGTGTTATATTATAATTAATCAAATCACAAAATCTCAGTTATCAAGGCTAATTTTAGTTTGCAGTTTATTAGCTTTAAGTGAATTAAGTAAGATGGCGCCAGTAACGTTATTAATATTTCCGACCTATTTTACTTATTATTTGAATCTTAAGTCAGAGTTTTTGCTCGTTTAAAAAAATATTATACAAAAATCTTGCGTAAAATTTTCCCGCACTTGGTTTGTAAATACCTATTTTGGCCGAATGAACTGTAATACAAATATGACAGTTGTCTGTCAATAGTAGGAAATGTAAAGAATGCTCGGGAATGCGGCAAAAACTACAAAAAACACCGGGCACAGATATTTAGGAGAAATACTGTATTTATCTTAATTTATTGTGTTTATGTGACAAAAATATTACTTTATATCAAATAACTATAAAATACTGCTTGATTTAATTGAAAAATTTAATATTCTAATTCAAAAACTGCCATCTGTTGACCAAAGCTGCAACTAAAATTGATTTAAATATCATCGACAAATGTTATTGTTCCATAAATACATCGTAAATATTTCAACAAGCTTTATTTAATAAAACTTGTCGGCTAAAAATTCACATACAAATCTCACACGTTAAGAATTTTACAGTGCGTCAACTAGTGAAACGCTCCCACTACGAGATCATGCCTCAAAAGTTGTCGCGCTGTAAAATAAAACTTAATATAACCTATTTTATTATAAAACCTATTCGAATGTAAATAACTATTCCATGACCACTATCAAAAATGAGCAATTTCGAATATTTAATCAATCGCGGGCCCTTACACACGCCGTGCGTAATATGTGCGATCGCACGGTTTGGATTTGCAACGACCAGTTATATCAATATAAATAAATATAGTTTTTATTAATAAATGTCATAAAAATGACAAATCTGCCTTGTTCTCATTTCCAAGGTAAATCAATTAATTGAACATTAATTAAAAAGAAATTAAATTTAAAAACGTGTTCGTAGAAAAAGTATAGTGCATAACTCTAGTTGTAAAGCAATTACGCACTCTTGGAATTAGTGCAATAATAACACGCTACGCGGGTTTTGCGCAACTTTTCCAGTCGTGCGTAATATGCTACTTATAACTCTTGATATGTAAGATACAATTTTTAATGCTAGTTTAGTATTGCCAATATAAAAGTACAGAATTAATAAAAATTAGCTTTTGACGTTTCCTTAAATTATAACATGAGGTGAATCTATTTTTTTAATAATAACAATATGTTTGTTTATAAAATATTTAATTCTGCAATTTTATTTCAAAGTGCAATATTCTATATTTGTCTAATATTTCTTGAATGACTTACCAAGAATTAGAAAATATTAAATTGGTGCTTAATTTTCAAAGGTATTTTAAAAGTAAAACGTTGTCTATAATTTAAATATTTTTTTACATTACCATATGAAGTCAAAACGTACCTGAAACAAATAAAATAAATATTAATAATGAAAGAAAATACACAGTAACACAAAGTAATTAAATTGTGTTAAATTTATTTCTTTATTATATATAAAAAAAGAATTGTGGTTAAATTGTTTTTGTTATTTACAAATATTCTTATGTTTCTTTTTTCTTCTCAAATATTGATAGAAATTGATACATAGCCAAAGAGAAAACTAAAAGAAGTAGTTTATTATAATTTAAAAAAATTTAAAAAATATATTTGAAAAATAATAGTTGATAAACGTATCAGAAATTAAAAAATAATTATATTTCGTATCAAATAGTATATCGAAAGTAATTGAATTTATAATTTTTTTTTCCAAAAAAGATATACCCTGTATAACTGTATAGTATACAGAGAAGACTTACTTATTCATACTATATCTAATAAAATAGTCAAAAAACCTATCCTTTTACCGCAGAAAAATTATAAAATAAAGCGTTTTGTAAAAATCCATAATACAAAACATCATTAGAAACTCTGTTGATATCTCCAATGTGACGGATTATTTATTTTACAATGCTTTTTTATGGACTTGGCTTAATAGCCCTTATCCAGCAACGATTTATGATTAAAATAAAATACAAAACATTAGAGGGATTTTACAAAGCCACATGTGGCGAAGAGGTCCAAAACCAATACTTATTACAGAACACGGCATACATAAATACGTAATACCAAAGTTGCAGACAAATATAAATAACGTTAAAATTTTATTTATGGTTTAAATATTCTAAAGCTATAAATAATTACAATTTGCAGAATTTTACCAAGTATGCTCATAATTGGTTTAATAAATAAATAAATAAATAAATAAACAATGATTATTTTCAAATTGCCTCAACTTTGATTTTATTAAATTATTGCTTTCTGTTTAAATAACTAGATGGATATAAGTGTTAATTCATGATAAAGTATGGTCCAACAAATTGAGAATCTATGTATTTTGCCAAAAATATCAACACAGTCTTGGCAAGCGATACTAAGAAGATGCATAAAAAATAAAAATCCTTTAATTTGAGAATATAGAGAATATTGGTTGTTTATTATGTTCCTACAGGTCGAGTCATTGGAGTTTAGAACGCGCACAATTTTAAAAATCTGATTTTACATTGTAAAATTTGAATACAAGTTTCGCCAAAGTGCAAAATGAAGATATTGCACATTTTTTTATATAATTTACACAATCGCAAATTTGTTTTTCAAAAACTAAGTTACAATATAAAATGCATTAAAATGTATTTATTGCTCTTATTTACTTTTTCAAAGATATTTTTTATTTACATAAAATCAACAATGTTATATTTGGTTGGTTATCCGAAATTAATATATTTTCTAAAATACTTTTAAGTTTTTAATTTGATTTTAAAAATTTTCAAATATTTATTTTGTTTCAAAAATAGTTATTTACATTTACATTACAAGCCAAGTGGGACATTTTACTGACATGTTTTGTATTAATTTTTTTTTTCAAAATTGTAAAAAATAAAAATTTTAAAGTATTAATTACCGGAGTAATCAACCCAAACTCAACCGCGTAAGTAAGCAGAAATGTTAAATCTGTGATGATGTCTCGAAAAATAAATTAGTAGTACATAAAAATATAAAATGAATAAATCTGTTTGGTTTTTTATCTTTTGGTACAAATAGCTTCTTGGATGTAAAAAATAAACATTTTTTAATATCTATGTTATTTCGGAAAAAATAAAAATTTGCCCGATTCGATTGAAATAAATTTTAGTGTTATTGCTTTTGTAAAATATAATTACATTTCAATAAACAAAAATAAAAAAAAAATAATTAAAAAACAAATTCTTTTTTATAATTTTGTTTTACATTTTCAAGAAAATGTTAAAATAAATAAATAATATTTAAAAAAATGGTCTATTTTGTATAATTTTTTAAAATGTAAATAAAAAAACATATTTTTCAGATTTTTTTCTATCAAATCTTTTACTTTTTCGGTTGTTTAATAGAGAAAGAAAAATTGTTCGCGTGTTCCAGAAAAATATTAGTGAACGTTTTTTGCTTAAAAAATAAATTTCAAAATAAAAATATGTTACATTTTTTAAATAAAGAATAAGAAATAAAGAATTTGGTGTTTAATTATTTTATTGCTTTGTAAAAAAATGCAAAAATAAACAATCTTAAACTTTTTAATTATCGCCTCTAATACAAGCATAATTTTTTTGGTTGTTTAAAAACAAATATATTTTTGGTGTTGACAAAAACTTAATTGAAATGATTTTACTATTAAGAAAATATATATTTCATATTCATGAAAAAAATCTATGACAAAAAAGTAGAATTAATGCGTTAATATTACCCCTAAAGTTTTCCATTCTTTTCAAACACATCAAGATTCCCCATTCACGTCACCCTATTGGCAACTTTAAACTTTTTTTTAGTTCACTACTAATAAGACAAACTCAGTTAAAAATATTTTTAATTTACAAGAGTGTCAAACAACCAAAAAAATCTTTTAAAAGTACAACTCTAATAAGCGGACAAAATGATGTCCGGTTATGAAAGATTTCTGTATATTAATATTTGTTAGTAAATAAATGTATGTATTATTCAGATATTTATTTTTTTTACATTTGAATTTTATTTATAAATTGTATAAAAACGCCATTCAGATTGGAATGTCGCTATAGACATAGTACAATATAGATTCGCAAAAATTCTCCAGACTTAAAATTTAAATAAATTTGTTACTGATATTATTGACGTCAGCACAGAGACATATCAAGCAGGAAACATTGTAATCTCGCTACTGTCTTCCTTTTGTTCACCACATTGTAAATATATATCTAGCCAGAGTTTCACAATCCTCAAACAGATAACGCCAGCTGATATTTCACCTAGCTCAGCTGTTATACGATCCTGACGCAGTTTTAAAACAATTAAAACCGAGCTTAACGTTATCAAGTTTCAATTTAATAACATCAGCGTGTGAAAGAAGGTAATCGTATCGATTTCGTTTCTACGTTTACACGTGTTGGCCGGGCCGACATTAATATTGACCTCGATACGAAAATATTTATAAAAATTCGAATTACTAATTTCATATTTTAATGGGCCATTGTGTGTTTACTTGAACATGTTTTCGCTTAGTTTCGCCAGTTTTGTTTGCATCGAGACCTTGTATTCATTTAATTCGCCTCGTGTGAAATTGAAATTATTCATTACGGCCTGAGAGTTTCCGTTTTCTATAATTTTGGTAGATTCTATTGATAAAATATTGTTATGTTGTAAATATGTAATTATTTAAATAAATTCATGAGTTTTATGTGAAAACGCATATTTATTAGATTTTATGTTGAATATTGCATATTTTTGAAATATGATTGAAATTGAAAATAAATAAATAAATAAATAAGAAACAAATTACGGTAATCAAAATAACGAAGTTATTTATATATTATTCAAATTTAGATCTTAGAGAATTTTATAAATTATTTTCTCTTTATTAATTTTGTAAAATTTTATTAAATTAGTACATATAATTCTTACCAGATATATTGTATATTTAAAATTACCGAGGAGAACCCATATATTTTAAAAATTGTAAAATAGAACCCCTAAAACTATTATTTTTTACGCGTTTAGAGTTTTTGTTGTTGAAAATACAAAATTATCTAGTGCATCATATAGCTGTTACCGAAAAATACCAAATAAGGTGTGAATGAACGTCAAAAATGTGAATATGTAAATACCATATTATAATATTATAGATAACATATAAAATACTCACTTTATAGATAAATTTATATAGAGATATAGATAAATAGGATAATAAATACATGGAAAAATATTAGTAAATTTTTAGATTATAATAAAATTTTGAAAATTCGTCAAATCATCTAGAAATGTGAATCACTTATTAAAAAAATATCTTTATTTATACAAGTTTTATTATGAGCTCCTCGAACTGCTCAAGTTCAGTTTTCGTTCCTGTTCACGGTTCGATTTGTTTTTATCGGTTCGGTTCTTGTTCCGGTGTAAACTTTTTGATTTTGACGGGTCGGTAGATGGTTCAAGACAATCGGTTCAGTTTCGATTTTGTTAAGTAAAACATATTTAAGCGGTAATAATTGGGTTACTTGTTTGGTCAGACGCCGGAAGTCAAAATTAAATTTTCCCGCTAAATATTAAATTAAATTTATCTAATAAATTCCAACTTTTAGTAAATGTCATGTTACACATTACTTTTTTAGTGTTTCTTTTATACATTGCATATTTTAGTATGTTTTATGTTTTAAGTTGCGTTTTAAGATACCGTTCTCATAAATTGCAATTATTATTTTTATAAATTTCAATATATAATGAATTTTCTGTTTAAAATTGGACTTTTGTGAAAATTTGTGCTAGATTTTATGTTTTTTCTCTCGATTCGCAACTAAATAGTTTTTTTAAAAAGTTTTTTTGAATAATATTCCCAATATTTACCAATAGTATTTATAAATCGAAGGTTTAGTCAATTTTCTCTCACAGATAGCAAGTTTTAGTGATATTACTTGTAATTTTTTGAAATATTGATTTACAAATTTAGTAAATTTTCTGCAATAAATCGGAATTTTAATAAATGTTCTCTCATAAACCACAACGTTTATCGCATTTTTCGAAAACATAAGTAACATTTGAAGAAATAATAAAGAAAATTATATACTTATTCCCGACAATTCTCATCAGAAATAAGCACACATTTTTTCGGATATATACGACTTTTCTTAACCTAAAAAAGTCAACCCTCCAAGTAAGGAATCAAACCCTTGGCACGGCAATCGACACACTAACCATTGAACCAATTCAACTTTTAAAATTCCTTAGAATTTCATAAGATTTTACAAAAATTTCATACAACATCATAAAAGCAATCATAACTTATAAAATTCTATTGCCATTCAGAAAATTTCACTTTATAAATTTCACATCATTTCACAAACTTGTGCAAAATGTAACAACTGTCAAGTTTTAACAAAACTAAAAAAAAATAACATTTAATTTCATACTATTATTATAAAATTTCAAAAACAAATATATCGTCTTAACCTGATTATACCTACAATATAAGAAGCTGGAATTGATATAAAAACAGCAATGTTAAAATTTAAGTTGGTAAATAGTTACGACTATAGTCATATATTAATGGGTAAGTTTTACATTTTCGAACAAACGTTCGTAGTCTTTATGCACGAGTGCTTTTAATATAATATATAATTATTTTCTATACAATCATATCATTACTCAGGATAGCGCTAACAGATTTACCACAATCAGTCTATATTCATATCAAAATTTATAGCCATCGTAAAATCTACATATCGTCGATAAGAATGTATCTAATCTAACATAATTTACACCACACAAAGCACACTTAATGGTCTTATGTTATTGTAAAAGTGCCACAGACGTATTGAAATATAACTTATAATTTTTTTTTTTCAAAACAAATATATATAGGATGTGTTTCATTAAAATAATTAACATAGTAACTTGTTTTATTTTATAAGAATGGAATATCACATAGTAACGGTTACTTCAATTAATTATAAAAAATTAAACACTTAAAATAAATAGAAAGACTAATATCGTACAACAAATTTATTTAATTTGTAATATAAGAATTCAATTCTTACTACCCATTTATATGGTGATACAGCCACCTGTTTCGAGGTATGCACCTCTCGTCAGTGTACCTTGCAACATACCAAATCAAGGCTGTGAGAATTGCAATCCTACATTACCATTTATAGTCTGTGCTTATAAATAACAAATGAAAAAACAATGCTTTAAAATTAGCAAATTATTCGACCTTACTAAGCCTGTATACACTTTTTTATCAGTATATCAGTTTGAAACAAGCATTTGAGTAAATTATTCATCATAATTCATAGTATTCAGAAATCACATATGAAACAAACAATACATTCATAATTCATCAAATTAATTCTAAGTATTATTAATATCTAATTTATAAGCGATAATATTATCAGCATTAAACATACCCAGAAAGCGGCGTCTCCTTAGATTATCCAAGCCCCTCATGTTCAAGGGCCCCTTAACCGTTAGAAACACCATTATTTGTTAACCAATTTTCACATACTCGTTACACACAAAATATAAGCAATCACATATTAGCTCTCCGCAGCACAATGGATTATTACTAACACACCTTAATATTCGTTGTTATTATTATTATTATTATTCACATTAATGAGTTAGTATATTTACTACCAGCATTATAATGGGATTAGTTCACACACCAACAAACCCTGAGAAATTAAAGAGAATGCAATTAATATTTAAAACAATATTGTTAAATCAAGTTGGAATGCCTTTGATATTGAGATACATTGGGAAATATTCAAATAATATTGTTCAAATTCAATTAAGATAAGTGCAGCTATTCTATCTTATATTTATCTAATTAAATATTAACGTTAAGTTTAGATGAAGCATAATACTTGTGCTAGAAATGATTTTTAATGCACAATATAGAAGCTTCATTTCTAATATATTATGGAATTATGTAATCAAGAATTAAATGATGAGGCATTGGAAATTAATCAATTCTCTTCTTTCTTCGTCTTCGTATGACTTGTGTGGTCTGAGAGCAGACAATGGCATATATCATTGCAACAGGAAGTTATCCGCAAAATAAAATAACAGACACAGTTCGCTTTATTTTTACCAATATCTCAGCCAATTTTCTCCGTATCAACATGGTATTTTTACAACAATCGATCATCTTTTATGTCCGCACGAGGCAGCGTGTAAATCAATATAGAGTAGATTTGTTCTTAAATATCTTCATTTCTCAACTGTGTTGTTTGACATATTTGATCATCAATACATAAATTGCGCACGCAAGAACAAAAAAAAATCTTGTTATTTTTAATCAGACATCTCACCTTAATTGTTTTGAAAGCCGCCGAATAAATGAGTCATTCAAGACAACTTTATAAATTTGGTGCTGGCACACCGTTTACATAATATTGAGTCATAATCTGTAAATAATTTATGCTCGTTTCCACTTCATTTATTATGAATGTTTAAAAGAATCACTGCTGTGAAAGAGAATTGCATAAGCAATTGTGGACTCACTTCAACAATTTAGCGATTTGTTTGTAGAAATCCCGGAAAACGTTCCACATAACATATTTTTTTAGTTGTTATTCTTTTACTAAAACGAATGCAAACAACTATTAAATTAGTTAAATTTTATTCGTTTATAATACCCGCACAAAATTAAATCCAGTAAACAAATTTGTTTTGTATTTATTGTCATCTACATTGCATTGAATTTAATCAAATAAAATTAACAAAACAATCTACTAGAGTATTTTTGTATTTCTTAAACTACATTTTTTTTCTAGGAATATTAAGATTTCTTTATACATTTATACAAAATTTATAAAAATATGCCGAATTTTGAATTCTACTTAATAAATAGTAGAAAAATGTACCTTTAAAATGTATTTTAGAAAAAATCATTTTAATAAGTTTATTTTATATTTAAATTTATATTTAAACAAGGCGACAGGAGGATTTAAAAAAAATAATTATTAACTAATTAATTATGTATACAAATTAAAAAAAATAGAAAACCTCTTCGTGCCAAGTTGCATAATAACTTTTTGAAAAAATATATTTTCTCTATTTTAACAAATAAGCAAGCAGTAACAAATATTGGCAACTACAAATTGACTTCAAATATACTCGGCAGGCAACCGGTATCACAACGCCAAGCTGGCAATAAAATCTAAACAGATTGTTGCTTCTTGTAGTAACTTTGAATTTGAATAATTGAATATGAATTTATTTGCTTAATTAAGGTTTTTGTTATATACAAGTGTGGGTAATCGATGACCAGCTACATAATGCCAAAAATGTTACCAAAAGTTAAAAAAATCATCGTACTTTAGTATGTCAGAGAGTATAAAACATAAATAATTAATAATAACAAACATCTACATTACTATTGTGATACATACACACACAATATATGAAACAAAATTTGTTATTATTAATTATTTATTATGTGATGCTTTGAAACGTATACGGAAAATAAAAAATAATCATATTTTTTTAAAATATATAATTATTAATTTTGTCCTATGAGCCTGATAAAAATTCGCTTTATATTATTAAGATTTTCTTCTTTTTCTAAATCAATCAATAAAACAATTTTTGTTGGGCAAACATATATAATAGATAAATTTGTACGTTTATTTTTGTGAAAAACATGTATAGTTCATGATTTGTTGTGCATATGGATTGATGTACAAAGCACATTAGCACAAATTATCACGTAGTAACAATCCTTATAAATGAATCCAAAAGTTACATGAAAATATAAATATTTAGTACAAACATAAATTATTAGCAATTTTATTTCTGGTCGGTACATTTTTAATATAAATATTACTCCTATATTTGTAAAAATATATTATTTGTTATGTGGATGTTTAAATGTTTATCACTGTCAACAGAAATATAATAGATTAATTTCCCAAATTTGGAAACTCAGCGTCCTTCGTTGAGTTTTTTATTTGTTATATAAGTTATGTAAAAATGAAACAATTAATATTGAATATAAGTCAAGGTCTATTTAACTCAAAGCTTTAACCTTTTTATATATGATTCGTGCATCGATAACATAAAAAATTACATCAATCTTTTTTAAATAGCGAATCGCAAATATGTATTTAAACGATCTTTGTGTGCTAAAACCGATGAGGGTTGGCAAACAAGCCCCAAATATATGAGAGTGATGCGTATTCATAGTCATGTCCGAAAATTTAAATATGAATTTGAAGCAACCCCGAGATACGTTATTAATGCAATGTAAAAATTCATTTATGATCATTTCATTCAGTAGGAAGGAAGTAGCGAATGTATGTGTGCCAGTGTAGGTTTAATTAGCCATTAGTCATACGCGCCTATTAAATAATGATGACACGTTTATAAAAGAGAGACTTGTATGTATTAATATTACTACTATTATAGATATTATTTTAAATTAGAAATTCCTCTGCAGATATAAGATGCCGTGTACGTAACTTTAGTACAAAATAATTTTAAATTGGTTTTATATAATGATAAAAATTATAATGTAAGAATATGCAACATATGCAACACTGCAATTGTAATGTAACCATTTTATTGTTATTCAAACAACAAAATGCATACATATACAGAAATAAAATACCATTTAAATTATTTAAATTGATGACAAACTTTCACTTTAATAACTTAACTAATAGAAAGAGTAAGCCGGAAAACAATGCTTACGAACATTTCGCATATCAATTTATATTCCAATCAAGAGAGTATGATAATTTAGACGTTAATATACTATACAAGTTAATAAAATTTGTATTCCATAGTCGCACATTTCAATTAAATATGTGGTGAATGTATAACGCATAGCATCCCGCATATCTGCGTCCCATAGCCCATGGTGCTAACCGTGCAACATTCCACTCTCATAGTAATTGCATTTCCTCGCAAAATTGAGCGTTACATCAATATTTTATCACAATATTCGCTACGAAATTAAATTGTACGACGCGAGAAAGCACAACGCTGAAATAATTTCAATATTTCACAAATTTTTATTATGGAAAATGTATAAAAATGTTGTAGGAATGAACATACAAGAAATGTGTCATTACAAACAGGAATAAAAGATTAATAAAATTATCATAATATTAATATTCCAATATTTTACACATAACATTCATATCGAATGTATGTATCAATGATTATAAAAACGTATTGTTTCATAATGTATGTATGTACAATGGATGACAAATTTGGCAAAAATTAAGCAAATCCGATTTTTAGATCTAATTCAATTTGTATAAAGGAAAAAACTGCAAAAAGAGCATATTAGTTGACATACAAATGACCAATAATATAATAGACATTTATGAATGAAAACAGCTACAAACGGAAATTGAAAGAATAACAAATGAAAAACGCAAGTTATTTGGAAAATATTTCAAGATCACACAATGAGTCCAGAAAATAAAATAAAATACGAAAAGTAATATTTTGCATATTTATCAATATCTCGTAAATATTTTGCGACATTTTGTTTACATCTCTAAACATTTTCCTATATAGATCTACATTTGTTTCAAGAGTTTTTGATTTTGATCGACGTTTTGCAATATTTGATTCAAAAACGCTTCATGGCCATTCACAAATTACGCGAAAAGTTTTTCGATGCTTTGCTATGTTTATCAATTTTTTTGCAAACATTTTGTTTTTCACGAATTTTATAAAAAAAACATAATGTTACAGATATTATATTTTTTGTTGTTTATTAAACTTTGCGATGTTTCCCAATATTTTATGGATTTTTTAATATTCATGGATATTCTGTAATGTTTATCAACATTTATCGAGATTTTTTATATCTCTTCACCAATTAATCTGTTTATATTTGTGATACATTCCTATAAAGTTTGAGAAAATGTGAGAAAATTTAAATAATTTTTTAGAATATGTACACGCATAAATTGGCGAATGACCATGAAATGACGACATAATGACGCCAAACAATCAAAGATATTTATGATTTTTAATCTGAATAAAGAATTTTAATTTTGAAGAATTTCATGAAATTATTTACATATATACATAAATCCTGACCAATGAGTTGTAATAATTAATTAAATCATATTACTCGTAAATATCTGTCATGATAGAAATAAACAGAAATCATCACATCCTAGTTCTTTGCACCTGCACTTCCTATAAATAGTCTATGGATATTTAT
>JARJEC010129546.1:0-29308 GCA_030264575.1 Tachinus sp. AB-2021
TGTATGTATGTATGTATGTATGTATGTATGTATGTATGTATGTATGTATGTATGTATGTATGTATGTATGTATGTATGTATGTATGTATGTATGTATGTATGTATGTATGTATGTGTCACGTATAACTCAAAAATTTTAAAAGTTAGTGGCGTTAAATTTTCAAAATACCTTGCAAACCAGTTCAAATGGTGTCCCCGGAAGGTTAAGTTTGTTAGAAGATATGACTTTTTTTTCAAAATTTCGAAATTAAATTTATATTTAATACAAAACTGGACAATAAACCCATTGTTTAGGATTAATTTAAATTAAGGAATGTAATTGATTTAATTGAAGATACAGGTTTGGTATTAATTTTAAAATATAATTTATGTTGAAATTCTTCAAATATTAATTTAATATTATAGAGGTTAGAATGTTTTTGCACCAAAATGAACTTGCCTCGTTCTTGAATCTTGCTGCACAGTCCTCAACAGTTCTCAATTATCCGGCATTCTCCACAGAAACTGCCAATTTGCGCGGCTGCATCCTTTTCGGCCTGAAATAATACACCAAAGTATTGCGTCGTTGCTTTTCACCATGTTTTCACCTGCTTTCAAACAGGCGATAAATATGACGTAAGTATCATATCACTTCGTTCAAAAAGTGACAGGGTATAATAACAGAAAAGTCGTACGTTTTGACATCACCTACTGAAAGTGATAGAAACAGAATAGGTGCCATTATGTTCGCAACAATTTGTTTACACTCATATTTGACATATAAATTAAAGTTAACAAATCCATATGTTTTTGAAGTATAATTGTCATACTCAATAATTGCTAACTTGACTATTTTTTATTAAAAATTGGAAAATATACGCTTTGCATAAATCATGCGAGGGGCGGAAGGAAAAGTTTTAGTACACCATGCATCCTCTAGTTTTATTTATTACGTATTAAAATTATAAATAAATCAATAAATTATTTTTTTGTAAATTGTTTTAGAACTTGAAAATATTTATGAAAGCAGAATGGGAAAAGATTCTATGCAAATTTTTGAGACAACTAAACCGAGACACACTCGAACTAATGAGAGCGTTATAGACCCAAGATTAACAAGGTCAAGAACACGCAGCCACAGTTTTTCCGTTGGTGATTATGAGTAAGTAAACTGTTAATTATGATTATTATTTCAATGCACTTGTCTGTTTTTAATAGATATGAACAGTACAGACCAAGCCAAGCAGCTCGCCAGCTTATTTATAATAGGATGGATGACATATACGTTAAGCCCGATTATTATGAATTAGGGTTGTCCCCAATTTACGACCGCATTAGAACACATAGACCAAAGCCAAATCATTTCAAATTGAGTAATTATGGGCATTTGCAAATTGACTATTCCTGCAGTTGGAACAACCTCAATAAATATATTTATAATTGATATAATTATTTTGGAGTGTACGGCAAAATTATCCATTTAATTATACAGTAATATATTTTTAAACAACAAACAAAAGTACGTGAAATATATTTTTATGTTCACATATCAAAAATCACACGCAAATGAAATATTATTTGTACTTCCATTATTTCAACTTAATTAAATTCCAATTTATGTGTTTAAAATGTTCTAAAATAATTTGCGAGATATTTTCTTTTACTCTTACTTATCTATTATTGTAGATATTTGTTATAGAGTTTTTACATGTAAACCACATTTAAATTCCAAAAATGATTTGGCATTAACGGTTTTATTAAATTTATAACGTATTTCTGTATTAACGTTGTAATTTTATATGATATATATTTATGTATTTATATCTTTTTAATAAATCTAAATAATATTATTATATAATTAGAAAAACTTGCAGCAACTTAGAAAGAGAACCAGTTTATCAGTCGATCACTGTCATCCAACTTGCACGGTGAACATAATATTTGTGCTTGACCGACACTTAAATTGAGTCACTTTATCGTGCTGGTCACGTTTGACCTTTAACACAAATTTACTGTCGATCACCTCACTATCGCGCGGTTTATCAACAATTTCCCAGGTACCGTTTTCTGTTATCGCACTCAATTTCCGATCGATAACGCACTTCCATTTACCGCTATGCTTACCAGCTATTGCTTTTGCGTATAATGTTGGTTCTTCTACCTCTAACGCAAACAAGCTGGTGTCGTAATCTTGAAGGTAGGCGGGAGGTTTCATGTTGCGTCTGTATCGTGGACTTCTGATGATTTTATCTATCTGCAGTTCAGATTCTTCATCGTTGTACTCCTGCTGCTTCGGGTATTCCCCATCGGTGTTCTGTTCAGGTACATCGGCCTCGCTTTCTCCACTGACTTCTTTGTCCTCGATTTCCTCGACAAATACTTCCAGTCTTTTGTTGACTTTTTCGGTATTTGTTGGTTGGAGTGTTTCGTTCACAAAAACAACGTCTCGAGTGATTACGACGAAGTTTTCATCTTGAAGGTTAACCCCTTAACCCCCTACATCTTTGCTGTTCTCAACGAATATGCCATTTTCAGCTTTGGATCGAGTTTAGTTCTCTTTTCTTTTGGAACGTGAATAAAAACTTCTGAACCAAATATCTTCAATTGACTCGGATCGAATGACTGTTTGTGCTATAACTGAAATGGGGTGCTACCTTTCTGGATTTCTTATATAGGTTGATGCATTGACGGTTTCTCCAGATTTTTTCTAAACATGATGATCTTTGCTGCCTCCATTATGGTGCGCATTACTCTTTCCGCGCGTCCGATTTGTTGGGGCGTGTAAGGAATTATTTTCTGGTGAGTAATTCCTTTTGATTCGGCCAACTTTTTCCATTCTTTATTGACGAAGTCACCACCATTATCAGAACCCAAAAACTTTACCTTATTTCCAGAAGTTACCTTAACTTTTTGCAAGAAAGCTGATATTTTTGTCAAAACTTCTGACTTTGCTCTGAGAAAATATATGGTTCGGTATTGACTGTAATCGTCTTTCAATAATAGAAAAAAACTCGAACCGCCAAATGATTTGACAATGGGCCCGCATAAGTCTGCATGTATCCGTTTCCCAGCTATTGAACTTCTGTTTTTACTTCTTGGAAACGGACTTCGTTTGAATTTTCCCATCTGATAGGCTTCACAAAATTCCATGTCACCTTCGTATTTGATGTTTTCGCGCTTAAGAAAGAGTTTGAGTTTTCAAAATATTGTTGTGTTTCCTCTTTAACAACTGTGAGCGGTCCCATTACCGGATATTCCTCAAACGATATTTATTTGCGGCAGTTTCTGTGGAAAATTCCGGATAATTGAGAACTGTTGAGGACGGTGCAACAAGATTTAGGAACGAGGCAAGTTCATTTTGATGCAAACACATTTTAACCTCTCTACATACGCAACATATATAACTGTATGTGAGATAAATCTTTATATCTTCATAGCAGACTTATTATTAAATTTATTTGTTGCGTTTTGTACAATTTGGACCAATTGATAGAGAATAAAAAGCTGTTTCTATAATGAAAAGATAACCACCCAACATGGACTTGCCTCCTTCTTGCAGCATAGTTCTAATTTGAAATCCGTTTTGTATGCATGGAAGCTAGTAAAGTACATATTCAAAATTGTTCTAATCACAGCAATATATTTTTTTATTAATTTATTTAGATTTGTAGAAATATTTCAATTTTCAATTCATCGATAAGCCAGTATTAAAAACGGTAAACAAATATTTGATAATTATGCGTATAAATATATATATATATATATATATATATATATATATTGATATAAAGGTGATGTAGGTGTATTAGATTTTTGGTATTGGTATACTACAAAAAGGAACTTTGATATCAGTTAAGCGACCAATAAATTACTTACATGATATCAAGGTTTGGTTTTGTATATATCTTTATACGCTTAATTATAAATTGAAAATTAATTTTTTTTATAAATCTAAATAAATTAATATAGAAATTTATTAATGTATATATATAATACAAATTTGAATATGTACTTAAGCTATGTTTTATTCTTAGAATGTGTTAATTGTAATTATCTTATTAGAGCTGATGGTTCAGAACTACATAGCACGCAAAGAAGCTCGTAATTGTATTGCAGGTATGACATCGAAAAGAACCATCGATGGCTATAAAACATCGAGTGTAAAATATTAAACATCGATAGTACTTAATGACTAAATAATATTTAAAAAATGTAATATTCTGTCTTAACTATTGTATACTAACAAATCAATATTTGATCCGATCCACAACTGCGTAGATTATAAATTTTTTTTCTAGAAATTCCCAAATTCTGTTAAATGTTGCAGAATTAGAACAGCCTATTCATGATGTAATTTGTTATAGTTGCTACTTAATTTTACACATTTTTAAATAGTCTAAAGGTACGATTTATCTACTGCATATAAACGAAATGAATAACACTATATGAGAAACTAGTGCGATTAATTGTTGTGTTTACTTGTACATTTAAGTGGGTTTCTCCTATAGCCACTTAAAAATGTGACAAGCCACACTTCACAGCAATTCTATCGGACAATAAATATTTAACATCGAAAAGAAACTTTCACGACTTTAGACCGTGATTTTACTCAGTATTCCTTTTGGAGAGTATTATAATACTCACATAGGTATATCGCCGAGTATACCTAAAACCCAGCACCATTGGCATTATCCTTCGAGGAGGTTATCGTTGGCGCGATAACGATAACCTCCTCGAAGGATAATGCCAATGGTGCTAAACACACAACAACAACAGCAGCAACGGGAAATTGCATCATAAATTTATCAGGAATATTAGTCATTAAGCGTTGTGATTGGCCAAAATAAAATACCACTACTCAAAATTGCAACAACATCGAAGAACGCTACACAAACTTCAGAACACGGAGATGTCACTCAGATACCCGCGCTGGTCCCAAGCCGAGCCAAAAGTCTCAAGGTCAAATTTTACTGTAATTTCGCCCGTATAATTTTCGTTGTCGCTAGCTGTTAACAGCTGTTAACAAATCGTAACAACTTTGACGCCATATTTACCTTGCTGCCATTCTTATTAGCAGGCCTTATTTTGTTTGTTATATTTATAATAAATAGAAAGGCACAGAAAAATAGACGTTTTATATTACGCAAATTTACTATGGACAATGATGTAAGTAATCTTATAATTTTATTTCAATATTGCACCTTTACAAATGATTAATTATATATATATATATATATATATATATATATATATATATTTAAATAATTGTTTTATTTTATAAAACGAGCGTCGTAACTGCTTTTTTTCATTTTTATGTCATCAGTTTTTACATTGCTTTTTTGTCATTGAAGCGCAACTATGTTACGGCACTTTTTTTCGATAGATTTTTGGAATTTTAAAATTAACTTTTTTAGTTGATGTGATTAATAGCAACTTTCCAGCAGTGAAATAAATGCTCGTGCGATGATGGTATGTTCGCTGGATTAATATTTAGTCTACGTTAGGCGCACCAAATTTTGTAACGAGTTTAGTCGGGTAGTATACGGATGTAGACCATTTGCAAAAGGTTCTCTTGAGGAGTAAAATTTAATTTAATTTTAAAATAGTATGTTTATTGTTATAAATTTATTTCTACATCTAATCATTTTTTCCAGATTCTCCAAAGAGATCTGTAGATACGACAAGGACGTCAAGCGAGAGATGCAGCTGATCGGGGAGTACTCCTAAGCCATCAATATGTTCCGAACAAAATGTATGTCCATCGGCCTAAGTCCAGCATTAGGATTTATACCACTAGTCAAAATCCATTGTGGGTACAAGGGTCCTGGAAGCAATGAAATTTTCTTTACTGCAGAAGATTGGAGCGCATTGTCCAAAATAGATGTAGCCAAGCTTAGAAAGGAAGTTGTTTGGAGGTACAACGATCATCACATTTCCCACACCTCATAACCTGGAAGTCATTTTCTTGGAGTGCCGAAAATTTAAAATATTAATATCACCGGTAACATTTAATAATTTGATTAATTTTAAAAGTCTTGTAAACTTTCAATTGACATTGTTAAAATCATATGAATGATATGATTGATTAATATTACAATGTTTCTTTAGAGAAATGTTTAAAATTGCGAGAACACGAATAAGATGATTTGTACGGTAAAGTTATACGTATTTTGAGTGAGAACGATACAAAAGGCGAGTGCGAGTATATTGTGTTGAAAACTTTGCACACGTTTTTTGGTAAAATGTATTATGTTTATGAATGCAAACTTTTGATGCAATATACATGTTAAATTAAAATTATATCTTATTGTTATTATTTATTCCTGCACAGCAATTGAGATCTCTGGTTTCGGCAATGTGATGAATACATCGTTTATGTTTTTGGATAAAAATCGCCGCATTATAAATACGTCAAAACAATAATTGTTAATGTTGCAAACAATGATAAATTAGCAATTTTGATTCTAGAAATAATTTGTTTATTAAATGTGCACTTATACTTACTTATGTCTTTTATAATTTGTATAAAAGATATGTTTACATGCATTAAATAAAAACTTATATAATATAATATAATTTTATTGAGTAATATAAATTTTCAAGTTGTTGCTGTTGCATCTCACAATTCCGAGGCCGCCTCGACGATCGCCGCGCCCCTCGCGTTGCTGTTGCCGTTTGTTGTTGCTGCCGTTGTTGTTGCTATTTGTTGTAGTTGATATTGTTATTGCTGTTTTTGCTGACCAAAAAGGATTTTTCTTATGTTTATCGCTTGCGAGCGGTCAAGTGTGAGTTTTATTTCAGATTCGTGATGTACGAGTCGTCTTCTTTCATTTGAATACCATGAAGTATTTTCAACAACGGAAGTCGCTCCTCCGGTCGCCATTTTTTATTCTAGGAAAAGATAACAGCTTCCAGTCGCCATCTTCGATTAATTTTTGACTCACCCTGTATACACAATGTCTTCTCCAACACCCAAAATTCTCCATCCCACTCTTTCAAACTACTCGCACCCATTGCTTTTGGAAAAAGTGCGCAGCGAACCGGAAGTTGCTGATAAGGATTGATAAGACTCAGGCGGCTGATAAGACCCTGATGTGCTGTCGTGATGTTGGTTCCCAGCCTAAAGTATCCCATTACCAACTAGTGTTATCTCGGGTTTATCTTCATCTTTTCTTCATTATGCTACTTAACAATAATGTGTACATGAACATGCACAAACGGTATGTTATTTTTTTCTTAGTCAATGTATAGTAGAACCATGTTATCTTTTTTAGTGGTAGCCTGTTCAAAAACATCAAAAAAGTATTTCTTTTTAAAGAAAGAACACTTGTCTATGTTGAGCCTTAGGACTCATGCAAACGGTTGCCTATGAATTTACAAACACCTTTTCGCTGAATATATATAAAACCGTTTATTTTGCAAAAAAAAATGTTAGTTAACTTTAATATAAGAACCTGGGACGACACTTTAATTTATTATCAGAATATGAGTATCACAATACCCTCTAAAAGGCATACCTAAAATTATGGCTGAAGCCCTGTTGCTAGCCCGCGATTAGAAAGTAAGAAACACATGTTTACTCATTCTGAAAATTATAAAATTAAAACTCCACAAATATAATAAGAAAAGTATATTATTCAACTTACATAATGACAGATAGATGTCGAAAAGTATATATGGTTTGTGAATAAGATAAGTTGAAAAATATACTTTTCTTATTATATTTGTGGAGTTTTAATTTTACAATTCTCAGAATGAATATTGTTGAATTCCATCATATTCGGACATCAAATATTGAATACATGTTTACTATTTTCATGTATCAAAATCAGAAGGAGGCTGCCCCAGTGTTGTGTCGCTGGAGCTCCGGCTCGAGAAGAGTGGTTTCTCCTTGTTTTTAATCTCCCATTATGACTAAACTAGACATAATCCTGTATACCTTAACGTTTTCCAGAAAACTGAAATCGGGCTGTTTTGACAAAAAACGCGCGAGCATGCGCACACGCCAATTTCTGTGATGTCAGCCATATCACAACTGAGCTGTCACTCGAGCCATATTTACATACACACATAAACCTTACTCTGGAAAGATTTTCAGCTGTTTTCATTCGTCTAACAACACAACATAACACATTTCCAAGTAAGTAATGTGGTCAGTTCCAGTTATAGGTTAGATTACATATATATATTTATAATAAAAAAATTCTAGTGCTTTGGTTAGTTAGTTCTTAATCTTAAATATAAGGTTTTTTCAGTCTGGATATAAACATATGTGATTTTTTCTAATAGTTCACAATGTATGCTACAAAACAGCCTTCCCTTAGAATAAAACAAGCCGATTTGAAATGTAAAAATGGCTGTGGGTTTTATGGGAATGCAGATTGGCAAGGTGATATTGCTGCAATATTTAATTTAAAATTAGTTGCTACTTTTATTGTTTATAGGTTTTTGTTCCAAATGCTATCGTAAAAAATCCAAACAAATTGAGCCTCAGGTATCAGGTTTTACAAAATTTGAAGAGAAGAAAAGACAACAATCTGATAAGAAAAATAAATTATTTAAAAATTTAACTCCGGTTTTTAGGAAATCATCAAGTGGAAAAGGTATTATTTATTATCAATTCAATCACCAGAACATGCGCTTTTAATAGAAACATTGTCTCGCACATCTTAGTTTAAATAATCACGCACGCTAGTTTATCATTATAAACACAAAATATAGAAGGCTTCATATGATATAAATCAAATCTTCTAATAATAACGTCATTATTGTTGAGTTGGGTTACATAGATTTCACTTTTGATGGTTATCACATGGTCAATTTTGCTGTTCTTTCATTTTATGGAGCTGGTACAAAGGAATAGAATATGAGCACATCTTAGATGAGACAAGCTGTACCTATTATCTGGAACACGTCTGTAACAATAGCTACTATTTAGTACACTTGACTTAGGTTCCTATTTACCTATTTGAATAGTTTGCTAGAAATGTGACCTATAGCGATAGTAAATTCAAAACCATGACGTGAAATAAACAAAAACATGCAAACAAAACCATGATCAGCACATGAACACAAGCATGCCTGCATGCAATTGGTGGTTAGTGTGGAGGTTGGCAACTCAACCCATTAAAGTATGTACTTATGCATGTAAACAACGTGTTGTTTATTTGAATTCCAGCATTGTTTTTTAATTTATTATAGTGGCACACATCATTTTGTTACAAGAGGAACCGATCACATTGCTTTATGTTGTGTTCTATGTACATGTGGGATTTTTAAATAATAAGAATAATTAATAGATTTAAATAAAAAATATATAATACTGTAAGGTATTATAAAAATTTAGGATTCAATAAATTAGACGGCGAATAGGAATTTATTTAAAAAACTATTAGGACTGCATTTTGTTTCCAAAAATGTGTTTTTCTTTCTCGGTGCTATAAAAATTGTGTGGAATAATGAGAATGATAACAATAAGGGAGGAGCAGGGGTGAACTGGTCCTAAAAGACTTAGTGAACACTATGTATTGTGAAACGGTGAAAAAGGGTGAGGAGAGTCAGCAAAATTATGTTATTAGTGTTATATAATACATATTAAAAAAAAATTAAGTAGCACAAGTCAATGTTTTAGTTTAGTTTTTAACTTGATTTATCCAAATAACATTTTAACTACTTTTCTTGCTGTGCTTCCCATCATTGTAAGAAAATATGCATAACATGTCGGCTTAGGTGGGTCGACTCCTAACATCTCTAAAATCTAAGAGTGAAAAATATCTAAAATTTTATTTTTTAGCAATCAAGTATAAGCCAAAACTGAGTTTCTTGCTTTATATTCTATACAAGTCTAAAGTCGATTTAAATTGTTAATTAAATTATGTAGGGTATTGAATGGTGGTAGCCTTTAAATTATATATAATATATATGCCGACAACTGAGATGTCACATTTGTTTTTATTTTAAGGAGCTCGAAAATACCTATAATTGTTATTGAAATTTATAAAGACATGCATTGCTGAAAAGGGGCTGTGATGGAGGACTGAATTTAGAGCAAGATATCCTTTTTGTAAATATTAATTTTATTTCTGGGCAAGTTTTCTAATACGATATAATTTTATATTGATTTGTCCGGTTAAATGGGACACCCGGTATAAACTTGTAGTCTAATCAAAAATCAGGGAATACAAACTCCTGTTACTTGCACAATTTCATATCAGATTGCTTACATGTTGATTGCACCAAATCAAAACTATTTGATATTTTGGCGTGCAATGTGCAAGCGAAAGAAATGAAGAAAAGAATTTTGTTTGGCCCAAATCCACCAAAAAGATCATCAACAATAAAACTGTAAATATGAAGATGTAGCATTTGTTTGGTATGGGGGCGCAAACTAATTCAAGGTAAAACGGGGGGCTTGAAATACAAAAGATTGAGAATTGCTGCCAAAAGGTATGGATGAACGCACACGACAGGTACTACCATGCCAGTGGACAGTATGCAAGCTGACACGGAGGCGACTATTTGTATTTTTGGTTTCTTCTGTTTAATATTTCGTGTTTTAAAAAGTTGCTTTTTTCTTTTTCTCTACATTTTATTTTCAAAATGAGTCGATGGGTAGATAAAAAACTATTCAATTTATTAGTTTATACAAAAGTTTTTGCACTTCAAGCAATTTGGTAAAATCTATATAAAAATAAAATAGCCTGTGACAATGCTTACAAAAAATTATTGGAAGAAATGAATGATTATAATTTCACAGTTGAGGATATAAACCTGTGCCAAACTGCAAATGGGCTGAAATGACGTGTATCTCTTCAATTTCACTTGCACATGTATTTTCAGTGTGCCATTAATTGTCACGTCAATTTTGACTATGCAAGCTACTTAAATTTCATGCCATTTGTGATCTTACCTATATAGTGTTTATTATTTATCTATTTCTTCTATTTTAGAGTTTGGAAGAAATGACAAGTTGACAGAGGTGGTGCATATAAATCCGGAAGCAGATAAACTAACAATGGAATATTTTCAAACATATGTACTTTCCGATACTGTCAACAAAGATTTTTTTAAGTGTGTTAATCATCTTTATAATAAAATTTTGCTTGAATTGGATAATAACAACCCTATTGACGAAATAGCTAATTTAGTTCAGAAGTTTTATAATATATTTGCTGATAGATTAAATAATCATCTTACGTATTGTACTGTAGACCCAAATACACGAAGTCAAATGTTAGAATTTTTTGAGAAAATAGTTATGGCTAGTGCTTATGAGTAAGTTAATACATTTTATTTCTTTAAATAATATACAATGTTAGATGTTTAGGTATATATTTTGTCCAACCTCGACAAATGATGAAGAGAAGGACCTAATTATTCAAAATCGAATAAGGAAACTCAGTTGGGTGAATGCACATCATTTGGATTGTTGCATTAGTGAGACAAGCATAGAAGTTCGCGATTTAGTATATACAGCTATTACAGATTTAATAGGTAAATTAATATATTGTTTTAGTTTACTATTAAAGTATTTTATGTACTATAATTCATAGGTATAGATTCGGTTAAAGCACCACAAGAGAAGTTATCTTGTGTTGTCAGATGTTGCCAAAGTATTGTGGAGGTTTTACAAAATTGCCAAAATGGTCCAGTGAGTGCTGATGAATTTCTTCCGGCTTTAATATTTGTATGTTTAAAAGCCAACCCTGCAAGATTGAAAAGTAACATTTTATACATCACAAGGTTTTGCAATGATTCTAGATTGATGCAGGGTGAAGCTGGATACTATTTTACAAATTTGGTTAGTTATCTTACTTTTAAGTTTTATACATAATATACAGATATTATGATTCATAAAATATGTTGCAAACTATAAACGTTGATTTGTTGGGTTTGTACAGTGTACAAATATTGTCAACAAAAATTATAATTGTAATGTATTATTGCTTATGTTACAATAGGATTATACATTACAATATGATTGTAATCGTATAGTGTGATTACAATTATGTTCGTATGTTATAATAGGATTGTAATTGAAATTACATACTGCGATTACATTTTTATTTGCGTTTATATAATTAAAACATGTTTAAAGATGAAAATAGGTAGGTTTCTACTTAAAACAAATTTTGGACACAATTAATAATAGAAAATAATTTTAATAATATTTGTTTTATATTTGTAAGGCATGTTTGCCCCGACATCTCTTAAACCTTAAGCTAGGCTTAAAAGGTTAAGGGTGGCTTATTTCATTGCACCACATAGTTTAGGGATGCTTAGGGCCTTAAATACTTGCTATTTACTCAGTTCTTTCTTGGTCTGCCAATTTTTTTAGTTAATAGTAATTCATTTGATTTTTTAGCATGCTCCATGAACATTTAATATCACTAATAAATTTAATAAAAGTATTTAAATATTAAATACGTTTTATAACATTTGAACATTCTAATATCACATTTAATACAAAAAAAAAACAGTTGGCAATATATTCACACAACTAAAAGACAAAGCATTACTACTAGATAATAATAAATACTGTTTACTCTATTTTTTGCATGCATTGTGACAGTAATCATATAGGCAAACCGAAATTGAAAGATTGTGTCTGCCAGTATAAAATGGATTGTCTTAATAATTTAAGTAATACTGCTTTAGCTGCCCATCACTCTGAATCAATACATCATTTTAATTTTAATAAAACTAATATTCTCGACATAGAAGTTAATTAAAAAAAATGATTAGTGAGAGTCTGTTCATTAATTTTATAATCTATACTAATAATTTTAATTCAGCATACTAAAATGTAATTCAATCTGCAAACAATTCTGTTTAAATTATGATTGGTAGGTTTTTGTAATATTCTTTTGATATTTGTTTTAATAGTTATTTCTATTTTCAAATTTCGTTTTTCCTTTCCTTATTCATACAAAAAAAAATTGGTAATAATATTACATGTACATATTTTATTAAGTTTCTGTTATATATTCTAGTCGTTGTGTCACCGATTTTTGTTTCATTCGCCTAATATTTAAAGTTGTTTTTCAATCGTAAATCGAAAAAAGTTTGTTTGGGTTTTTCCCCATTCTCGAATAGTTGTTTAACAAAATTTTTCTCATTAATTAGTAATACGTCGATTTTGAAACAGTTTAATTCATTATGTAAAATTATGTGTTAAACCAAGAAACAACTACCAAAAAAATAGCCGACATCCTAGTACATTATGCCTAAAATGTGAAGAGAAATGATGGGAGCGACTATAAAGAGACCATTATCAAGACCATGTGGAAGAATAGTGCCAAATTAGTTCAAGAACAATATTTTAATGAATTTGGGCAATGATTTAATCCTTTTACAGACATAGAATTTAAATCTGTGAGAAGTGCACTAAACAGAAAAAGAAAAATTTTACAAACAGGGCCAAGCAAAAGTAAAATAAGTTCAGCGGCTCTCTTTAATAAAGAATGAAACAACATGGTAAATTCTCGCAATGAAGCACACTCATTTTCCTGCAAAAGAAATTTTTCTAAATGCATCTGTGGATCTGGCTTAAGAGGTGGTTAGGCGCTCAATGTTTAATCCATTATTTTAAAGAAGAGTTCAATATTCAAAATTTAATTAATTAAATATTTGAGAACCAACTGGAAGATTGATAAATGACCCAATATTTTCAAAAACAGCTCAAGGAGGTGTGCAACGGTGTTGAAACGATAAATGGTTGACATGAAATGCATCAAATAATGAATTATGCCCTGTGCGACTATTTAAAAAATTTATTTCTAAATGAGATGAGAAAAAAAAAACAGATTGTCTTTTTCTAACTGAAAATCCAACATGTTAGAAGTCGATTCTAGTTGGTTTAAAAATATGACGGTTGAACAAAAAATTTTATTATTACATATAAATTTCTAAACGGCAATATTGTCTGGTAACATACTTTCGACAAAACTTGAATTATTTTCATTTTCTTACATTTAAAGTGCTGTGTTGTTGCCATGTAGTGAGATGTAATCAAGTTGCATTCGCAACCGAGTTACTTTATGCGCTCTCCGCACGAGTGTTAATCAATTGTTGGTTGAATATTAATATCAATTTTTATTCATATTAACAACGTGTTTTAAAACTTGCTGTTAAGGAAAACTTTTTTTCTTTAATGACGTACTTTAAAAATCTAAAATACGTCGTTTAGATAATCGTGTTTTAAGATGTTGCTTATATTCTACCATGGAAATATTAAAACAACTATTTAATAATTATTCATTTTAACCCACAAAAAATACTATTTTATGCATTTTTTTTTTCATTTTGTTTAAAATAAATCATTATTAAAATATTTTAATCATAAAGTTATACTACTTATAATTAAAATTTAAAATTTTTATTTTATTACTAGGAAACAAAACACGATCTGATATTTTGTATTTATTACACCCTTCAAAACTCAAATCTACGCCAAAAAACGCCTGATACTTCTGTGGTGGACCACCCTGAATATAATAATACTTTGAGTTTTTGACTTGCAAAAGTCATTTTTAAAACAATCAGACGATTTTATACAAAATATCTTTTTTTGTACGATTAAGTTTTTCAACATTCATACCGATAGAGAACTCAATTCTCTGGATTGAATATATGCTATACACTCGAAGAAATTGCAAAAAAAACTACTTAAATTTTAGAAAAATGTTACAAATGTCAATTTTTTCTATTAAAAATGTAAAGTATATAAAAATTTTATACCGAATGTTAGATTGCTCAGCGGTTAATAAGGAGTTTACATGTATCATATTTTTGCTATTTTGTGCTTCCCAGTAAACTTTAGACAAAAAATATCTATTAAAACGTGTTCAAAATATTGATGAAGTTGGTAATGTGCAACAAACAACAATGAAATTAATGTATAATTATAAAGTTAATATTTTTGTACGGCAAATTGCTTTGAATTTAGGTATTTAGGTCGTAAGTAAACAAAAACTTCTAAATCTAAAAAAAATGTTTTAAGGCGGGTAAATATAGGAAAATGTTGTTTTGGGAAACAATTGTGGAAATGATAAATCAAAATTGAAATATTTTTTAAGATGTCTTTAGCGATGAATCAATTTTTATCCTAAATGAGGAACCCAATATGCAAAATTATTACAAAAAAGACTTTATTTGGTAATAAATAATCATTCCCAATATCCTCAAAATGGGTGTATTTATAGAAAATATTTTTGCCCCTTTTTTTAATGGCATGATACAAAGATAGTAATAAGATACGATATTGCGCAGATGAGCTGTCATCTTTCTAACACTGCATACGTATATTGAAATCCAAGCTTTTCAGAACATGCATTTAAATGAACTTTTCGACTTAAAATTAGCCCTCTGTATAGAAAAGAGTAGAAATATAATGTTGAAGCATTTTGTTGGCTTTCTGATTAAAGTATTATATATGGAAAATGCAAATACAAAAAACATAATAAACAAATAACAGGTTTTTGATGTTAATTAGTATTAAAATTATTAGTGATGCCGCCGGATCCCGATTTGGATCTTGCCAACTATCCGACCGGATTCGAATTTTTTAAACAAATTATGTACAGTAGAACTCCTATTATCTGAACTCCAGTTATCTGAATTATTAATTATCCAAATTGATTTTAAGGAGACAAAATTTTAATAGGTCTAATAGAATTTACGAAATTTAAAAATGTCAAAGCACAAAATTAGTGTTTTGCTAGATGATCTATTTTGACGCGGATGTCGTGAATAATTATTTTTATTACTAATTTTGATAGATATTTAAATTTTGAATAATTTTGAATCCACTATATAAATGGATTTCAAAATATTTCCACGTCGCTCCTTTGACAGTTTTCTCACTAATTTTTTGAAAACTTATTGCAGTTTTATGAATTCATTGAGATGACTGGCCCTTTTACTATACGAAATTCTCCCACGTGTGTATTTGTTGTGATACCAATATTGACGTTTGATTTTCTTAGACAAAGGTAGCGTATTATTACCTGGTTCTCACTCTGCAGTGATTTTATTACTATTTGGCGGCTCGTATATACATAATGACTCATTCCTTATTCAAGCCACGTACTACGCTGGGCTCTATGTTAACATTGTTAACAGTATTTTTCAATCTATTAGTGGCCACGGCCCCTGCAATTTAAAGATTACGATAAAGATGTCTTTCCGGCAAAAGCGAAATAATTTATTGTATTAAATATTATAAAAATAATTACAAATAAAAAGAATAGGATATAGAGTAATTAATTTATTGGGGCTATTTGGGGGATTAAAAAATATTCATAATTAATGATTTAAAAAAAAATTATGTTAAATTATATAAAATATTCCATAAATTTTCAATCAAATCTAGTGGCATCTGTTTACTATTAAACATATATGCACATATTTCACAATAACTTTTTGATGTAGTGTTTTTTTAACCAGAATGGAAAATAATACATACCATCTATTAACACGATAGGTCCCAAGATCATAGATTTCAAATACAAAAATTTCATAAATATACAATATAATATCATTTTTCATAATTAATGTTTTAAATAGTAGCAACATATGTCTACCTTTATTAAAAAAAGTCTACGTGAAAGGGTTAAAGTAAAATAATAAATAAAATTATTAAATAATGTATCTGATTAAATTTTAACAACAAATTTGTTTATTTGGTAATGATATTATAAAATATTGATATCGATAATATAAAGTCAAGAGAGTTTATATAACAATAGTTTTACTGAATAGACGTGATTGTTAAATATGTATTAAAAAAAAACTTTGCAAGAACATTTGCAAAATATTGTGAAATGCCAAGGACTGTTAAAAAATATCATGATATTTATATAAATATTCAAATTTTGATAGTACATTGACCGCCAAAAATGTATGCACCATATGAACAACTTTTTATTATGCACATCTCAGTAAATTTTATTCTTTTGGAATGCATGTTTCAAAATCCATTTAGCTTCTTTCAAATATACCAAGTGATCTATACTTGATAAGGAAATTGCATTTTTCAAAATGATATAAAAAAAAATACTAGGGTCTAATTTTAAAGTTCAAATTTTTATGTGTTACATCTCCCAGAACTTTGGACATTATTTATTTACAAAAATAACAGAAAAATAAATATTTTGAGGGTTTGGACTTGTTCAATAAAACTAACTTACAACAAAAATCAAATATCTTTTCAAAAATTATTATAAATTTTATAAACGCAAGTAAAATATTTGTATTTAAAAAAATAAATAAACTGTATTACTTGATATGAAATTGAAACTTGAAATAATGCGACGACATTTATTAATTTATTTTTAAAAAAAGTTATAAAAACTTAATGAGATGCATGTCTGTGACGCACCAATTATTGCATGGTATATTTGATAATATATCATACGCATAGCATGTCATCACGTGACGTATTTAAAATATTGTATGAGAAGGGGGAATGGATTTGGCGTGATATAGCATTGCTGCAAACTTATGAACCGCGCTTTCTAGCGACAATATGTTTAACCATCATTAGCTCTCACTTGACTTGGCGCCGCCTGGAGCCCGGATCCCAATTGTGTAACTGTGGGTTGCTCTTTTGTTTGTTTTCTGTCTTGTTATACCAAATTTCTGTGACATAAGACAAAGCCTACATTTGCAAAATTATGATTTAAGAATATATCTAGACTGAGATTTCTCTTAAACATATAATACTGTAATTTGCGCTACATAATTTTTTACATACATTGTCTACATGATGCATAAAGAACAGTTTGTTATCAATTGTAATTTTTAGAAATTTTGTTTTTTCCTGTTGTATTAATGATTTGCGTTTATATTTTATTAAAATGTAGTGACACTTAGAATTTCTTAATGTCAAACAACTTTCTAGCCACTAAGTGCGGTTGGAAAATGTTTTGCAGTACATAAGTTACAGCAATTGCAAACGTCAACATTCTAAATGTAAATGCCAGACATTGACTTTCAGATATTGCAGCCTAAAAAATATTTACTTACATGAAATTGAACTTACTAATATATATAGTTAGGCAATAAATTAGCACTTAAAGGTTGGTCAAACATATAATTTGTTTTAATTACAGTGTTGTGCTGTATCATTTATTGAAAATCTTACTGCTGAGTCTTTGAACATGCCAGAAGCAGAATTTGATGCTTACATGAATGGAGATGTTAAATCTGTCAGCGCATGGGAATCGGCATTAGTGGCATGTGAAGGTATGCATCAGATTTGCATACATCTTTCACAAGTTAAAGAATTGTCAGATCGTTTAACTGGGATTCAAGAAAAAACAATTTCTATTCGATCAGGAATAGGAAAAATTAAAGTAGGTTTATTTTTACTTTTGACTAATTAATTAATATAAATTTTAACTATTTTTAGGAAGAGATTTCATCAATTGTAACAAGTGTATTAGAACGTACACCACTTATAATTAAACCAAAAAAAGAAGTGAATATTTGTACTAACTTTACTATAACCCCATTGCTTGATTTGAGTGAAACAAGTGGCACAGTAGATAAACCTCAAAATTTTTATTTGTACAATTTACAAAATTTAAATGTTTCTTTAGATAAAAAATCTAATTTTAAATTGGATGTAATTCCGAATATTACAGAAAATGCTTTAACTTCACCTGATGATCTTAATACGCTTAATATTAATATTACATTAGGAGGTGAAAACACATTAAATCTTTCCAACATAAACTATGATATTGACTTCTCAGACTTGAGTGCAGATAATAGCACAGCTGATGATTTCACTCCCGATAAGCGAAAGAATTATTCCCAGGATTTGTTTTCTCCAGTAAACAGTTCACCTTTGATTCCTACAATTGAACAAGTTAAAGATGATTTTGTATTGCCATTTGTTTATAAAGCAGTAAATAACGATGCTTCTCAATCATTAATGGATGTTAAAGAAATAACACCGGATGTGTCTTTACCATCGCCTATAGAACCAACTGCTCATTATTCGGGCTTTGCCAAGCAGGGTTATCAAATACCGAATATACCATGTAGTACAGGTCACAATTTAAATTCTTATCTTAAAGAAACCTCAAGTGATGAAGATGAAGTAGATAGGGTTAATTAAGTAGTTTTATTTTTAAAAGTTATAAAATTATATGCTATGTAATATAAATTTAATTTATAAAAAAATTAACTACATTTATGTTATCGTTTGTCATCTGCTTGTCAGATGTTAAATGTATTTTTTTCATCTTTTATGATGTTTTGCTCTTGTATTCATTTCAGTATTTTTAATTTTTATACTTTCCCTAAATAAGGGATTTAGGGAAAGTATTGGATTCATATCAAAAATTCGAAATTGGAATTTCAATAGTAATATGTATTTTCGAGGTCCCTATGTATGTGTGTGTGAGTGTGTGTATGTATGTGTCACGGATAACTAACAGTTTTTAAATTATTGTTCTGAAGTTTAGGTAATATGTTATAGTGCATACACGATTGCAACATTTCCCTGTAACAGAACACCGTCGTGTAACATCACCCAGCAGAAAAGTGCAGCAACAAGGAATAAAATGCTGCAATGCTGCAGCGCAAAATTTTTTTAATCTGATAGCATAAAACTGACAAGTGATGGGATGCTCCAAAAGTGCCTCATACTTTGTTGGTTGCTGTTATAAGACAGTATTCTGTTACGGGGAATTGTTATAAGTATGAACGCACTACTAGAAGTAAGTTGTGCCGCCCGAAAATACGTTTCGAATGGTTGAGTTGCCAACATTTGAAGGTCAATTTTCCTTAAAAACTCTCCATAGACGGCGTTGATTTAAACTGAATTACAAATGAAGAAAGGTAATTGCTCAATTCTGTAGTAATTTAAATGTAGAAATTGATTTAAGTTAATTTTAGATCCATATTTTAATACCTAACTTATAAAAAGGCATTAGAAATGTCAAAATGAAGAATTTTGTCAATTTACAAGAAAACTATGGAATTTATAACAAAATTTCATATAAACAAATTTGTAGATCTATAAAATCTGCATATTTTACTTGTTGTTTCATTAAAAACTTCCGAAACACAAAAAAATAATAAAGGGAGTTCATGTAGAGAAAAATTAAAGATACAATTTTTTTAAACTTTTCTTTCTATGTGAAATAATAAAAATCAATAAATGCCGCTTTTGAGATGGTCAAAATAAAACCCCAAGTGATTAGTGTCAGTCTGTCAAAACCCGCGAAATAAGAAAATATGAATAAAGATTATATAAAATCAAACCAAGCGAAGTATGGCAAACAGATCAAACATGTTTTCTTTCTCATCTTTGATTTTTTCCATATTTTATGTTTAGTTTTTCTTTACCTTCTATGGTTTTTGTTTATCATGTTTAGTTAGTTGGTTTATTTATGACCTAGATTTCTTTGTTAGCACTCTTGTTGCAAAGTTTTTTATTGCCCTTCATGAAGTCTTTTTTATTTTGATTTTTTAAATTCTCTCACGCCTCACATTCTTCTATAGTACATCATATCCACCATGGAGTCGAAGTAAACAAATACACGCATTGTTCACGTGCACAGCCCCCTCGAATGCTGCTATACAGACAGGGTCACATTGTTTTTCTACAGTGCCTGTATTATCATCTTTTACGTGGTGAACTCATCTGATTTTCATTTTCATTTCCCGATTCTGTGCTCGACATATTGCTTATACACCGTACTATGTATGAAATCTCAATTTAAATCGGTCTGGATTGAGCAGCCAAGTCCCCTGCTAACGACCAATTGCATGCAAGCATGCATGCGACTCCACGGTGGATATGAATATACTATAGCCAGCGTTCCGCGTCGTCGTGAGTTTCCTAGCAAAATATACATCTTTCTTTTTTAATTTTGTTTATTTTTTGTAGGTAGTTTGCAAAAGCTCTGTAGGTTAGTAATTGGGTTAAATAAAAGTATGTCTCTGGTTTGTTCTCTACCCATTCTTTTATTTCTGGAATTAGTTCCCGGGTCCATTTTCCCTATTCTCCTTCTGTCTATTGTCTCTAATATCTTTCCATTGTTTTCTCCCTTGCCTTTCTATTTGTTTTTTACTATTATCTGCCTTTACTCGTTTCATTATATATAACCATCTGTTCTTGCAGGTAACCGACGAGTTCATCGAAAAAATATTTTGTAGTATTTGAGAGGGATATTTTGTGGACTGGAAAGCCAAAAAAACAGTAATCAATAAAAGTTGAAATACTACACTTATTAAATAACAATCATATTTTAAATTTTAATTATTAATAATTGATTTTCGATGAACTTAGCCTGAATCATTCTTGTATCATCAGATCAGAGTTGGTGTTGCCGCTATTACTTCTATTGATCTATATTCTTTGATCATTACGGTCGCTCCATTTTCGAAACATTTAGTTTTATTTCTTTTGTTGTTATCTTGAAATGCTTGCTTTGTTCTCATAACATCTTCAGTATTTTTTAACAGTAAATTTAAGTTTTCTACGGATCATTAATTTAGCTCCGTTAGTTGCCGGATGTCCTGGACTAGACATGATGTACTATTTATGATTGGTCATGTAAAAAATGAAATTTTCAAAAAACATGAATCATTTTCGAGCATTTCTCAAAAAAAATTTTATTTTGAATGCCATTTTGTCCAGTATTTTACAAAAAATACTCCCAACCATCCTGCTTTTTTTCGTTACCCCTCGCGCCCGTCCAAACGAAAAACGTTTACCCCGATATATAACTAAATGCAATTGGGGTGATTATGAAAGAAACTGACACATTTTTCAGAGAAAGTTTCTTTGAGTTGCAGGCATTTTTCTCTAGTATTTTACAAAAATATGAGCGGCGGTCCAACTTGAAAACCAACAGATGTCTTCAAGTGAAAACTTATTTATGGCAAAAGTCGAAACCGTTTGCATTTTTTTAATTTGAAATTTCAGGAACGGTGTGCAATTTTATTGCGGACATTTTTATCTCAGCGGTCCTTTCATTTCCTTCCAAAACCAAAAACAAGATCGAGATTTTTATCATCTCTGCAGAAACTCTACTTATAATGTCTATTGATAATGTAATGACTAACGAATTTTTTATCTACAGTGTGTTTTTTATCATGCACCATAGGGATAGTTAAAATTTCATTGGTTGTTAATGGTTTTTCTATACCAGATTTTTGAATAATTTTTCTTACACTGCGAGTTTACTTTGCCTTTGACAATTTTGAATAGTTTTTACGCATATATTTTTAATCCATTCGGGACAGGGGCGCTAAAAAAGTTAGATCATAGTGGACTGCGGACTGCACTCAGATTCCGGTTGCATTTCGCTGGCAAGCCCCAATTTATTATTTATAGTATTTATTTCATATTATTCAAACGTTAGCATTATTGAGAAAGGTAAATGACAAAATTAGTAAACGCAGAACACACAAGTTAATAAAATAAAAATAGACCTTTATATTATTTAAATTACTAAACCATTACTTTAGCAAAATGTTCAGATTGTTTGCATTATGAAGCTAAACAGTAACATAGCCTATTATGAAAATTTCCTTTTATTTTATGTAGTTGTCGAACAGTGATTTCATTTGAATCAATTATATAGTCGCTTAGTTCTTGTAATTCTCACAGCTTGATTCTAATGTTATCAAAAAATAGCCTAACGGATTTAAATTACAACTTCTTGTTGTTCATTTAAATGGTCCACAATAGAATTATTAATTGTTAAATTCAGACAATACATCTCTGAATTAACATTATAAAAGCTTCATAAATATATTACACTATAATAAACAATATTCTTCATGTTTAACAATAAGAATTCTTTAGTTTTGAATAATATTAAAGAAAAGTAATGACCTTTTCTAATAAATGGATTGGCGCTTGCTAGTAAGACGTGTCTAAGCGAAGTCCGCAGTTCATTATGTTCAAACTTTGTTAACTCTCCTGTTACGAATGGGTTAATAAAATATGAACAAAAACTATTCTAAATTCTTAAAGACAATGTAAACTAGCACTGTTTCAAAAATTATACGAAAATTCGCTCTAGAAAAACCATTAACAGCCAATAACATTTTTACTGTATGTAAATCCCTATGGTGCACCGATAAAAAAAAACACAAAGTATATACAGTCCAAATCAAAGAGCCTGCAATAATTATAGGTTTATATGAGAAATAAGTAAGGAAGCCAACAATCTTAAAAAATGTTAGATTAATAATAAATTATAAAATTAAAATTAAAAATTAAACATAATACATAATTATAAATAAAATTACATACACAATAAATTATTAAAGACCGGGCGTGAGGTATGAATCACAACACAGATTCATATTTCATATGGTTATTGACTAGAGCAATAAGATGTTATGTTAGGATTAAAATGCTTGGACAAATATGAATGATAAAATAATAATTATTGCAATTCTTCATTACTGATGGACTTCTAGTGACATTATATCATGCCATTGCACATTTTGGTTTTTTGGATTAAATTCCAGTATGAAGAACAGCTCCTGTTCATTTAAGTGTAACATGTAAAATAAAAGTTAAATGGAATTAAATTTATTTGTTTAAAATTGATACACATACTTACTTATCTTTTATAGCTGGTTCAGCCAAATGTCGAGTTTGAATAAATCTCTCATAGTTGTCCTTTCAATTATTAACCCTAGAACCACAATGTGAAATTTCTGTTCAATAAATACAATATGACGTCCTATAAGACCATTAAAAAATGCTTATCTTTGTTATAGAAGAATGTTTAATAATGTTAATAATACAAAACATACATATGGTTACTAATAATAACTAATAAACGACAAAGAAAATTTGTATTAGTTTATTAATTTAAAAAATAACAAAATAAAATAATTTATATTTTAAACGTCAAAAATAATAAATTTGAAATTGAAAAAATAAATAGATATTTCTTTGTATAAATAAATAATAGCAGAAATTGACATTATTACACATGTAAATTATTTGCACCCATGCACATATATGAAAATGTAAATAGACTATCCTGTACTCATATACATTAACACAATGTCCATGCTGGCGTTCTTTAAGATCAGCACACGTTTTTTTGGCATAAAAACAAAAAATATTACAAATCGGCACTTGGTCAGTAACTCCTTACAATCAATCTGAAAGATACTGACCAGTTCAGACAGAAACTAAAATCAGTGCATTTGCAAACAACAATTTTATATTTTGCAGGATGCGGGCGACGCCACGTTGTGGTTCTACGGTTAAGGTCAGTTCAGATTGCTCTAGTGGAGTAGCAAATGACCTACTTACCACTAATTTCTGTTCTGAATAGTCGAGTAGTTTCGTAGAGTAGCAAGTAGTTTAATGACAAACCGATAAATTTAGTCGATTAGATAGTAAAACGATTTAGTCGATTAAATAAAAATGGTTCTATTTTTATTGGGCAAGTAGCTCCCAAATCGTCCCAAACAGGCTACTTAACTTGGTAATAAACAGGTCCGGACCCGTTGGTTTAATCGACTACATTAGTATTCGCAAATGGGACCACCAATATGTCGGCGTTTGTCCGCGGAATTTTATTCTCTTCTTCAGCGCTGCAATAATATAAATCAAATTAAAATATACAAAAATAAGTTAAATTTGTTAATATATAACAATTAATAAAACTATTTTTAACCTTTCACTTTTTTATCTACTAAAACTAGGTCATTCCTTTATGCTTTTATAGTCTACAGCAATATTACAAAAAAAAACGGCGACGGGGGAGTCTTTGGACTAGAGAAATTTGGGGTTGATATGTTTTAACTGCCTTACTTGTACTTGGAAGTATTTTTGCAACTTTTTGTAAAGATGTGGGCAGGTTATTTAAAAATTCATTTTACCTCCGATCCTTGCACAATAAATATTGAAAATGAATTTATAATCAGTTTATGCCATTGTGCTCATATAGCGACTATTGCCCTGTTAAAAAACATTTTCATTAATTATTTTATTCTTTTTCACTACAACTAATTTTAGTTATTTTTGTAATATTATAGTTTTATTTATATTATGAAATAAAACAATTTACTATGTTTTTTATCACGAATTTATTCTCTTGAATACATTACTACTTTCCTTCTACGGATGTTACAACTTGTAACATCCGTAGAAGGCTAGTGGAGCCGAAACTAGTAATGTATTCGAGAGAATAAATTCGTGATAAAAAACATAGTAAATTGTTTTATTTCATGAGTGGATTATCACATAGTAACGGTCATTTCAATTAATTATATTTTATTTATATTATTGTAGCGCTTTGAAGAAGTGAACAAAAGTCCTCGGATCCGAACATGTATAACAATAATCAAAACAAGCAATAAATAAAATTGTAATAGAAAAATTAGTAATAACAATTTTAATTAGTGTAACAAATAAATTCTTGTTTCAATGTTGCTGTGGGCGGGTTGTTTAGCCTGCCTATTTTTGTACCGCCGATTTCACGTTCTACGGGCATTCGTGGCGACATGTTTACGGTGCGAGTTGCAATTACTATACTATATTCATCTACCGTGGAGTCGAAATAAACAAACAAAACCGCGTGATCGGTACGTAAACACAAGCAAGCCTGCATGCGATTGGTCGTTAGCAGGGGGGGGGGGGGGCTACTAAATTTTGACCCCATAAAAGTGAGATTTCATACATAGTAAAATATTATGCGGTGTATAAGCAATATGGAAACCAGATGACTCCACCTCGTAAAAGATGCAAAATAACACATTTAGGTGTTTAACTTAAAGAAGTTATTTTAATTGTATATAAAGCATAAATCCTAGATGATAATAGAAGCACTGTAGGAACTATCATTGCGATCTTGTCCCTTTTGTGTGTGTGTTCGAGCTGTGCACGTGAAGAACGCATGTATTTGTTTATTTCGACTCCACGGTGGTTTTGAATTTAGTATAATGTACTTGACTAAACCAACGCGCTCGGACCTGTTAAATAGCGAGTCGAGTGGCTTGACCTATATAAGACGGAATGAGTGCTACTTGCCCGACAAAATTACAACTAATTCAATTTAATCGGCTAAGTCGTTTTACTATCCAACCGACTAAGTTAATCTGTTCGCACACGGATAGTCACTAAACTACTCGCTACTCTACTCGCCCTGATGCTAATAAGCCATTATAATGGAGAAAAACAATCGTAATGATTCCAGACATCATAATATCATATTGACAAACATTTTCCAATAGTTAGTATAATGATAGCTTAAAGTAAACATTGCAAACTAGTTGTTGTGGTTCGCGTGGTTCATAAATTCACGCCGTCACGATTTATTTCAGGGTAATCGTAGGTAGTAGTATTTGTATTTGTTGGGTTTTCCCAAGCGGACAATCGACCTCGAGGTCCTTCAGCCGTGTTTGTGTAGGTATGTGTGTTGGGTGTTAAGGCTTGTTACTCCAGAAATTTGCCTCCGATATCTAGACCGCCATTAATTGTTTCCCAATGCTCAATGGTGTAGATAGACTGGGCCTCGCGGTCCCCTATCCGAATGTTGACCGTGCTTAACTTTTGTAAACCTAATATAACGTTGCTTAACTTTTGTAAACATTCGACTTCGGCCGTACTGGATATGCCACCCCGGCGGTTAGTTAATCATAAGTAATCATAACATTTAGCTGTCAGTGGAGCACTACGGAGCACGGTGATCGGATTTGAAAAATTTGAAATCCTGCAATGACACTCGGGATGATAGTGATCTTTAAAATCAGATAACGGAAACGGGCTCTCTTTACTTCGATATCACGGTAGGGAAAGACGTTCCTCTTTGTTAACAAATGTAACACCTGTAATGTGTGTAATAGTATATTATATAACGAGCATGGATAGTGACACTTTGAAAAATCACTTTTCTGCGGAGTTATGTACAGTTTTTCCTACGATTATACAAGAATATTAATAGGAATGAATATAATAATAATAATAATTTACGTATTTGTTTGTACCTAATTATCACTTAGCACCATGATATAACGATATTATAATAAGTATGATATTGCGCATGTGGGCCGCCTTCTTGCTAGTGCTGGCTACGCCACGTAGAGAGTATGCAAACAGTAAACAGAAAATGGGATGGGTTAGTATCATACCTCTAGTAGATAATTATATCATGACTTAGCACTATTAATGGTAACGTTAATTGTATTATTTTCAGGCAACAATTGCAGTGTAGTCTTTTTCGCAGCATCTACAATATTTTGGGGGAGTGCATTGCGTATCTGTACTTTCACTATCACTATTTGCATCAATTTTCTTATTTAAATCAATTACTGCTTACGTATAAAATGCGTGACAACTGATAAATGTCAACAACCATGGGGTTGAAAGTGTTGGGTGACGATGCAAATTGCATTTTAGTTCCGTGTAAAGTCACCTTGAGCAGCACCGTTGCCATGCTCAAAAATTAATGTTTATATTTAGTAAGCATCGGAAACGTCTTAAAGTGTCATTTTAACATAAACGCATTTCAGTGTGTTTCAATTTTCAATTGTGTTGGATTGTGTGTATCAAGTATGTGGTCCTCGGGAGTTGGAGGTGATGGGTTATGAAATTACATGTGTTCTATTCAACGTTTAATTTAATAATAATAATTCTCTATGCATAACTTAACAAACAACTCTACTGACAAACATTCCCGTACGCAAGACGTCTGTCCATGCAACCAAATATGCGTGGCATATTACACGTCTTCCCTTAATAAATGAAAGAAAACTTAATATCAGTCTTATTATAATACACAATCTTGTTTGCTAATTATTTAATAATTTGTATTTATTATTAGCTATAGCGAATTGGCTTAACTTTAATTCTTTTTGGTCTCTCAGGTTCAATATTTGCTCTATATAATATAATATAAATTGTTTTCTTTAAAGCCCTTTTACTTGTTTTTGCAGCAATTTCTGCGGCACCATTGGAAGAAGTGTTGTAAGGTGCTGAAGTTAAATGTTGAATACCGTTGGATTGTAAACATTTTTGAAACTCGTCTGATGTAAATGCTGTAGCGTTATCTGATACCAACGTTTTACAAATACGAAATCGAGCAAATAACGATCTACGCATTTGAATTGTTGTTCTAGAGGTTACCGACTTTGTAGGAAAAACTTCTAAGCACTCCGTATGAGCATCTACAACTATTAAAAGAATTGTGTTCAAGAAAGGGCCCATATAGTCAATATGAATTCTTTCCCAGGGGATATTTTTTTCTATATCTTGGCTCACTTTTGGCCACCAAAAATTACCTTGTCAAACTTTTCATTTTAGCTATTCCCGTGTGTGTTTTATGTCATTCCTTTAGAACCATATCCCTTAATTTATGTGGAATAATTATTGTTATTCCACATTAAATAATTTTCTTCAATTGTGTATTAATTATAAAAAATTGTGGCAATCTTGACAAACTATCCGCTAGATTGGCTTTGGATTTTATGTATTCTATTTTGTAACTAAATGTACCTAATATAATAGCCCAACACCTTAATCGATTTGTAGAAAAAATACGTGTCTCTGTTGGCTGGGATAGTGGGTAATCCTGTTAATTTTCTTGGTAAATTTTAGAAATAGTGAGAGATGCAAAAATGCAAAGTCAATGAGGGGAATTGAGATGGATCTATAGTGCGCTAGGATCAATTTTACATTTAAATCGAATTTGACAAATGAATTATTATTTGTCATTGTCAGATACATAATCATCCCACTATTGTCAAAAACGGCAAACAACATAGCTGTCGTGCACTTCTAGACCAGGAATCACAATCCAACTTCATAACCAAACAATTGTGTCAAAGGTTACGTCTTAACCAAGTGTCTATCAATATTCCAGTCAACGGGATTGGCAATTCTACGACTAATATATAACACAGAACAAAAACAACATTGAAATCCAGAGATCAATCATTTTCTAAACAATTGAAATGTCTTGTAATATCTACTATTATTTCTAATCAACTAGCAATACAACTGGATGCATCAAAATTCACAATCTCCAAGAATACGCTCTCAGCCGATCCAAACTTTGACAAACCGGGAAAGATTGACATATTATTAGGAGCATATTCTGTGAATTACTTTCTATTGGCCAGCTGATATGAACAAAGAATATGCAAGGTGTAATATAACAAAAAACAAGATTAGGATGGATTGTGTCTGGTAACACATATGGTGCCGGTCCTACTAGAACAAATTCAGAAAAGGCAACTACAAAATACAATTACTCTGAAGGTGAAGTCCGGTCCGCGTCTTGAACTGTGTGATGCTTTGTTACTAGCTCAGCTTATGGTAGCTACAAAAAAT
>JARJEC010129618.1:0-10045 GCA_030264575.1 Tachinus sp. AB-2021
AATTTCTCGATATTTTGACGGATTTTTAACAGTAACAGTTAATCGGGTTTGTTCAACCTGTATATTATTATATCTGATGCTGCGTCATTCCGTTTTGAATGATTATCTGTTATGAATTCGTGTTCGCAATCAGGTGTTGACGTGCGAGCGTCTGATAAGAGCTGTAAATGAATCAGCCAAGCGTCACAATGTCCTTATCTCGGTTTGTTAATAACGACTGATAAAACAAAAATCGCATTAATCCACTAGACAACAATGCAATTATTATGACATTTTTGCAAAATAAAAACAATGCAAATAATATATAACAACATGATTTCCAATTTATTCTATTGCAAAATCGAAATACCTTAAAAAATGTTACAAATGAAATTTTTGTTTAATTTGGTAACTAACAAAAAAAAATGAAAATAAAAATAAGACAAATTAAAAAAAATATAAACGAACAAATTAAAGAAAGGGGAACAAGAGGAGAAAAAAAAAAGAAAATCAAACAAATAAATTTAAAAAACACTAAAATAAGTCGATTTTAAATGGAGCAACTGTCAAAATATCCATGAAGTTAGCAGTAACAAAAGTGTATACAAGGGCTTAGGTTAGGTCCTAAGAAACTGTCAAAATATTCATCAAAATTAGCGGAAATCAGAATGACTTACCGAGTAGGGGGTTAAACGGTTTGCCGGTTCTGGAACTGGTGGTAGAGTAGGCAGAAATGGTGAAGGCAGCGACATGGGCCAGCTGTTCGCACGGATCCGTACACCTGCACGCACACAACATAATTTTAAAGATGTATATTTCACTCACGTCGATTCAATCTGGCTTACTCTGCAGCCCTGTCCAGCACATGGGCGTACTCAAAATCCTCAGCAAGACGCTGCAGCATGGACAGCGGCTCGCTGAAATTGACGGGCATGGGTATCTTGCTCAAATCCTTGCCAATGCAGTTCTTCATGATGCTCCATAAATTGAGCGGATAGTTGGGTTTCTCTGGCACTTTGGTGCGACGCAGCCTTCCGTCACCCTTTTTGTGGACGGCGATCGCCGATTGGCCGTCCATGTGCTTCTCCTTGCTTTTGGGGTTGCTGGATTGGCCAGAGACTGCCGCATCTGCGTGGGTTTGATTTGTGGATGTACGCACCAGCACCTGGCGAAATTATTGCAATCAACACGTGTGTGTCAACGCGATTGGCTTCGTTATCATTCATTACATTCTATGAGCTTATCATTGCAGGAAATGGTGGGGTCGACGGCTCGCTGCTTGTTTACCGAAAGAAGCGCGTGCGATACGCGAATATGTCGGAATCGCGGCTGCAAAGCACGGCCAAATCGCGGCCACGGCGTGACCTTCGATGTATTTATTGAAACTAATTGCACGCGACCTTGCCCGGAATTATCATTAATTTACAAATAAAAATAAATTCAAACATACACCAAATATCGCAAATGCCAACAAAACAAAACAAATATTTGACATACTCAACCATAATTGGCTGCTTATAAATGCCGCAGCAGGGTTGCCAACTGTTTCACAACATTTTTGAATACCGATATAATGAAAATATGCCGGATACTTCCATTTATTTTGAAAAAATTGATCCGGCCACTGTAAATCGCTATAATTTCGTTAAAATATTGGAAATTTTAAAAAATATTTTAAATAAAATTCGTTGCCAATTAAATTTTGAATGAAATAGTTAATGATGTATTTTTCAAAATTTTGCAAAATAAGCCGGATAATTGCATTTATTCCGATAAAATTGATCCGGTCACTATAAATTGCTATTATTTCCTAAAACTATTGAACATTTTGAAAAATATTTTAAACAAAACTGGTTGACAATTAAATTTTGAACAAAATAGGTTTTTAGTTTTTGTTAACATTTTGAAAAATAAGCCCGATATTTGCATTTATTTTGAAAACATTGATCCGGCCACTATAAATAGCTATTATTTCGTAAAAATATTGAACATTTTGAAAAATATTTTAAATAAAACTCGTTGCCAATTAAATTTTGAACGAAATAATTTATTTAGCATTTTTCAAAATAAGCCGGATATTTGTATTTATTTCGATAAAATTGATCCGGCCACTGTAAATTGCTAGTATTACGTTAGAATATTGAAAATTTGGACGTCATTAACCTTGTGTATGCACACGTCCAGGCATAACAATATTTATATCAATATGAAATGTGCCCAACAAAAAGTTAATGTTTATGTTTTACATCATTGCCCCTAAGTAAGCCGATGGCTTGTCATAGCGAGGTTTTGATGGGACCAACAGCTTGTAAGATGACTTCCGAACCACCAGTGGATTGAAAGCGGGATTAAAATTGGTCACATTTTTGGGGTTTGAACCCACGACCTCTAGCTTGCCAGGCTAGCGCTTTACAACTGAGCTATCCACTATAATAATAATATACGTAAAAGCTAATGCTTTCTCCGTTTCGATGTTTTTTTAGAGAAAGTAATTTATAAATCGAAACGCTGATTATAGTGACAAAGCAATAAATATTGTTATCGCCTAGCGATATTTATTAACAGTAAAAAGTCAATTGTACGGCTTCATCGATTATTTTAAGTTAAAGATTGTTGAACCAACCTGGTGCGTTTCATGGGTGGTGTCGTCTGTTTCCGAAGAACTATCGGAGCTGTGCCTCCTATGTCCGGTGCCGGTCGGTATGTTCAAAGTAAAACTGTCCTGATTGCTTGACGGCACGCCCTCGGCTACAGCATCGTAAAACTCATTCTCGTCCTCGTCCTCCTCACTAGCACTAATCGCCACGTCTGAAATTTTTATAAATTATAGAACTTAAACACTGGGAATTTTGATGTTTGTCATGCAAATTGTTACAGAAACTTGACAACTCGCTTGACAATTGTTTCATTTTAAATGTGGAAAGAATTGGTTTGCAAATATTTTTCGCAGCACCTGCTGGTATAAAGTAACCGATAATTCGCTTGTACATAATCACGGTCGGATGCAACATTTTGTAGGCAGAGACTCCCGAGAATTTTTTCAATGATTTTTGATTCAGGACATGGAAATATAACCAACAAATAATTAACGATTGACAGTGATTGGCCATAGCCCACTCTCATGTTTTGGTTTTTATTGAAATGCACTGCCAACCGCAAAGAATTAAAATGACGCGTCTAATGCCACTCAATAATTTTGATTGAGGACAAGGAAATAATTAATTAATTTGCTGTTAAGAAAGGTACATACTGGGCCGTTTGGCATTCGCAGCCGCTGCTTGTTCCAGTTTGGAATGTTGCTGTGCCAGGGTCTCGACCATCTCCTGCAACCGTTGCCTCTGCTCCCGCTCGTGTTGTAGCAGCCTCGTCCATTTGTGCCCGTGCGTTTGTGCCGTTCCCAAATATTCTGAGCAGGCCTGCGTAATAAAGCAAATTTATAAAAATCTATTTTTCAGAAAAAATTAAAATATCAAACATTTGCAAGATAGGCTTTTGCAAATTTTTGAAAAAGCCCATTTAAATTTTTCATTGAAAAATCAATTGCCAATAAAGTTTATCTAAAATATTTTTCAACATGTTCAATACTTTAACAAAATAATCAACAATTTACAGTTGCCAGATCAATTTTTATAAAATAAATGAAAATATCCGGCTTATTTTACTAAATTTTGAAAAATTCCACATAAATTATTTCATTCAAAATTTAATTGGCAACAAATTTTATTTAAAATATTTTTCAAAATTTTCAATGATTTAATGAAATAAATTGCAATTTATAGTGACAGGATCAATTTTATCGGAATGAATGCAAATAGCCGGCTTATTTTGCAAAATTTTGAAAAATACTACATAAATTATTTAAATCTAAGTTTAATTGGCAACAGTTTTTATTCAAAATATTTTTGAAAATGTTCAATATTTTGATGAAATGAATAGCAATATATAGTTGCCGGATCCCACATAAATTATTTCATTAAAAATTTAATTGCCAACAATTTTTATTTAAATTATTTTTCAAAATCTTAACGAAATATTTAGCAATTTAAAGTGGCAAGATCAATTTTATCCGAATAAATGCAAAAATTCTTTATAACCTAAAATAACAAATAAATGAGTTACAAACATTGATCATGGCATTGCTGGCAATTCGGAACAGCGTGGCCCGTTCGCCAACAGCCTTTGATTTTCCCTGAGCAGATTCTTGATCGACGTTGCTTTCCAATTCGCCTAACGCCCTCTGCAGGGCAGCGCCGTGCTTTCCGATGAGGTCCGAGCAGGTTTGGAGATCTTCAAGTCGACCCTGGAGCTCCCTGACCACGCTCGACCATTCTTCCGGGGATCCTGATCCAGAATCTTGTTCGTCGTCGTCCTCTTCCGATTCCATGTTACGTCTGAAATTTTTTTATTATACAACCGAAAATTTGTGCCGCAAACTTCGTGATATTTTGGCAGCTTTAACCTTCCGTCAAGCGCAGTTCCTACATGTACACGAGGAAGTGTATCTATCAGATCAGCTGCGCCCAATAAAAGGTTATTTTTATGTGAGAGATATCTTACATGGCTTTAGCTTTGGCAAGTTCGAGTGCGGTGACCCAGCATTGCCTCTCCACTTCCGAAGCGGCCCGTATGTGAAAAGTTTGCGTGCCTCCATTGGAAATGACAAAGGTGCACGCGTCGACCGTATAAATGAGGGCGCCGTGTAGTGAGATGCTGCCCCTACACGTGTGCGTCATCTCAGCCTGATTCCTGGAACAAAACCGAGCGTAATATTGCACCATGCACTTTGAGCGTGATGTAACACACAACAGATTAAAACAGTTGCTGCATGACTGTGGAGAAAATTAATTGCAAATTTGAAGGTCGTATGTGCAGGGCTGCACGACTTACCCGTTCCGGAACCTGCGTCTCCTTCGTATCGATAGAGTCGAGACAACGCCGTTGTGTTCAGCCCTGCACAGATAATTCCGACTTGTACAACAATGGTTAAACATTATTTATGTGTTTGTGAGGATTGCCTTGATACGTGCAGTGATTGCTTACCTGTAATATGATAGGAGGCCGTTTTGCAGGACGAACCAACGTCTTTGGTAGCCTTTGAGGTAGTTGGTCCATTTGAACAGCCACCCCTTCATGTCGGGGTCGTTCTGGCCGGATGGGCCCTTCGTCGCCGCCCCGTCTCCCATTGTTCAGCTCCTTTCTGCCTGTTAATTACGCGGTAGATCGGGCGCGATTTATTACAAACCAATTATTTTCACACTATTTTCTACCAATAAACTGACACGTCGTCCATTTTGACAGACAGCTGACACTGAAAACGTCAGAATTGGCCCCCGGTGGACGGTAATAAAGCGCACTGCACTCATCTACGTCGCGACAAAACAATTAATTAATTTGCAAATTAAAATTGTATCACTTCCCTTATCAATTAATCATTAATTATTGCAAGCGCACGCAAACATCTGCAATCGAAAATGGAAATGTTTTTCCATTTTGATTCAAATGCGACTCCAATCGATCAATTGTGCATTATTGTGATAATTAACAACACACAACACTTATTAATTGAAAACATTAAATACAAAATGACCTAACAACCAAATTGTTAATTTATTATGACAAAAGTAGGTTTCTGCAATATCGGCGTATAGTTTTACAGTACCACGCAAGAACCAAACGAAATACCTCAAATTTTTAAAGAAAAAACGAGAAAAGGTGTAGGACAAATAAAAATATGTTCATTTAAAGTTAATCATTATTTTAATTTTGCTTTCATCCCATCTCGCGATTTTGACAAGTCCGAGGTTGTGCCGAGAGGTGTCGCCATTGGTCGTTATTTTAGTGGCTAATGCCACAAATGCTTTAAAGTAATAAATGTTTATTTTGCTCAACATTTATTTGTTTAAATTGCCTAATTAATAATTTTTGGTACATTTTTACCTATAAAACATGTTTATAATAAATAAATAATAGAAGAAACAGAGTATATACAATAAAAATTCCTAAGATAATTATGAAAAGCATAATTAAATCACAGAAATGTCTTAACCTTACCTTACCTTACCTTTGTAATATAGCAGGATTGTTTCGTCAAATGTAGCTAATCAAGCTTGAAAATACCGTAAACATAATGTGCTTTTGATTTAAAGTAATATAACAATATATACACTTACATAAGCTAAGATTTCTTATATTCTAATTTATCTTTATCACTTCTATGACCATCACCTTTAACAACTTGAACCATTCGTAATGTTAAAACCGCAAGGATTGCATCCAGGGGATCCATAAAGCCGCGTTGCATCCATTTGGGGATCGTGGTTCGTGCGTGGGAGAATCCCAATTTCTGCAAAATATAATCGATCCCGTACGGCTCTATATATTTACCAGCGACACTCATTAATCGCACCGTCGGTTCCAAATGCCACGTTTTACAATTATAGTTTCGCCAATCTTTCGCAAACAAATCGACTTCCAACGAATTTTTCATTTTCTCCCTATCGGAAGCCGAGCTGCTTCGCGAAACATCCGAAAAGGAACGCAACGAAGATGTTCCGCTCAACTGGAAATCATCACGTGATTATTGATTCATCTTATTTTAATTAATTGAGCTTACCAATTTATCCTTTTCTTTAACGTAGGACGTAATAAGATCGTGTAAGAAAAAAAATGCCTCAGCATCAACAGTTACGTAAATGTGGTCCTCAAATTCCGTAATAAAACTGCATTCCACAATCGGTTTCTCTTCTATTAATAATAATTATGATTATTAACCTAACCTAACTTTTAGAATTTCATTAGAATTACCTGCCGGATCGGGCGTGCTCGACGTTTGCAAATGCTCGGTTTTCAAATGCAATTGTAACGAAGGAAGTGCAAAAATAACTTCGCGATTGTGATTAGGATCAGTTAGTTTTTGCGTGTTGGTCGTGCTGCCTCTGCTGCCTCTTTCGATGGAATTCGTGCCATCTTTCTCCCGTTCCAATGAAGGGAATCTGTCCACTTCTATTGAAAAATAAAAGTAATTTACATTTAACACTGCATTTCATATCCTGTCATATTACGACAGCGTATTGTACAGTACACAAGAACATACAGCATACAGTGCCTCGGCAATATGTAACCTAGTTAATGACAAAACATACTTTATATTATTTTAAATATAATGTAAATTAAACTACCATCAATTTGGCTGTTGGAAAAGGCGTAATGAAACCATTCTTGGAGCGTTTTAAATTGCGGAGGGAATATAACGCTGCGTGATACTTTGCAGACTGTCGCCATCGACGGCAGCTGCGTTTTATATGTGCTCAATCCTAAGCTGCATGTTAGCGTCTGGACTACGTGCACATCTTGCGCAGGGATTGGGTCTAAATAAAAATTAATTAATATTATTATTATTATTAAAATAAATAATATTTACCGATACTCGATGGTATTTCTTGAGCTTCCGTATTGAAAGTGATGCAAGGTTCGCATAAACTGAACAGTGCCCAAGATTTGCTTTTAAAATTTATGCCATGGAAGCAGGCCAATGAAATATTTTTCCCGTGCAATTCCATTGTTCCGCCGAGTACAGTTCCAAAATTAGGTAAGGGTACGTGCATCGTATTCAATTGTAATCCGGCTACGTGTGCTAAAACTTTCTGCCAATGTCTGTGATGCCTGGCGTCATTTACAATTGACGATTGTTGCTGATTCGTCCAAGCGTCTCGGCCTAAAAATGCTGCTTTAATATCGATTGATATTTTTCGCAAATAGCTTACTTTTCTGAGGAGTAACTTTCGATGGCCTGCCTTGCGAGAATCCGCTAAAAGCTCGCTTGCTGCTGTTAAATTGTTGCGAGAAAAATTCCTCCAATTTATTAAACATTTTTAGTAAGTCCGCAGTGGACGATTTCGACATCATTATTTGCAATTGATCCCAGCTAAGATCGCCGTGCATGAAAATACTGGCTGGCCTTCTAGTTGGCAGACTGGCCGTATTAGTGGTGGCCCGATTCAATCTCCATTCATCACGCAAATTTACTTTTAAATCGCTCACTCGACACATTAATACTGACGTTGCCATATAATCAAGTCGCAGTTCGAGTGCGCGTAATCTTAATCCTACGGTATGATCAGGTTCCACGTTCGGTTCTTCTCGTATGTGAACTGAAACAATTTATTTTAAATTATATCATTAAAAGCTATTAAAAATTATTTAGTCACTGTAAGTATCGATGTTGGCGATTTCTATATTCCCACCGACAATTCCGCCTTTCGCATCCAATCCGGAACCGCCCAATCCAACGGCTATATATAAATTTTTATGCCCGGTCGAGCCGATACTTAAACGTCCCTCACTTCTAAAATCTTTGGTAAGCCAGCTGAAACAATCACAATTATTTTGTTGGTAAAAAACAAGGTAAAAAAACTTACGAAACGTTTCCCATAACGTTCCCCATATTCATGTGCACGTTTAACTTCTTAAAATTGACGGCAAACAGTACGAGCGTTTCCCAGGCAGTCATATTTTTATGTTCCGAGGGGCTGGGACTTTCGGTGACCCGTGAATCCATGCTCATTGTTCTACCGGCATCTCTGTATTTATGTTTCGTATTATCGGAATCTAACGATAGTTTCAATTTATCTTTGGCCAACAGCGGAGATTTTTCGGAGTTCTTAGAAGGTTTCGAATCGTGTCTGCTCGTATTCGGAGAATTATTTAAAACTGAACCGTCATCGTCGTGATATTGAGCAGGCATGCTTAGATCGCCCAAAAACATCCTACGAACAATGGAACGCCTATACCAGGCTTTCGGAAAGGCTAAAATTTCGGTTAATCGACGCATGTCGTATTTAAACGAAGCTGAACCAATATCGGTTATTGTTGAAAAACGGATAACGTTGCGACTTTGATCGGGCCCCAATTTACCCTTCGATGTCGTTTCCTGTTTGAAATTCAGCATGCGTGATCGCGATAAGTGGAATTTTACAAATTCCACATTGATTGAAAGGGAATCTTTGCGCTCACTGTCAGACAACGGCGACCATTGAGCTTCTTTCAAAGCCGATTTTTTACCCCCGTACGGATGGAAAATGTAAACGGAGAAATCGGATAAGCATCCAGTTACACTTAATCCGCCAATGGCTGTGGCCGCAGTGTTCGGGGTTCCATCCCCGAATTCACTAAAATAATAAAATAAATTCGACAATAATTTTTAATAAGAGAATTACCTTTGCAATAATTCATCTTCAGCACGCTTAGAACTGAATACGATGTCGAGCGATGGAAGCTGAAGCATGCATTCGACTCTAGAAACGGGAAGACAACTAAACCTAAATGTGCTGGGCTGCATATGGAAATAAACGATAACATCGACAGGAAAGCTGGCGTAAACGTAATTGCCATAATTAACGCCATCCTGATCATCAGATAGAATGGAAGTCGCGGTAGTGCTAAAATTAGTTTTCGCTGGGATAGGTTCCAATGTTTGCTCGAGGAATTCCAAAATATGCGGACTGATAATCGTTTCCTCGGGAACACTTTGCAACGTCATCCAGGCAAATAGGGAAGCCTTCTTGATACCCGGTTTGCGCAGCGTGTAGCCACTATATTTATGCGGTTCATGTGGCGGGGTCATGCTCATATGCAACGGAAACGAATCCAAACTGTTGCGGCTGCTACTGGTCGGGGTGTAATTTGGATTTGAAATGCCTTGCATTGACGAGGAATTTCTCAAATCGGTGAAGTCACTGGTGAAATTTGCATAACCAGAATTCTGATGCGGTAAACTATCCTTGCGTTTGAACGCTTGCTCAATTCGCGATTCCTCTAATTTTTCATTATGGCGTGTAGTGAAGCTATCAAATAGGTTGCGCGAAAATGGATCGCTTTGATTTCCCGGTGTTTCCTGTCCCGATTCTAAATTGGTATTAATTACTTTCGATTGGTAGAGCAGTTTCACGTCCATTCCCGGTATGTGGAATATCGTTAGGTCGACTAATGTTGCATGTGGAGTGTTGCGCAATCTGGTGCTACTGGATTGCCCCATGAATTTTTCTTTATTGCGACGACCTGGGTCAGG
>JARJEC010129677.1:0-20651 GCA_030264575.1 Tachinus sp. AB-2021
CAAAATCCAGGTTTTGAAAACCGACAAAACTAACAAACAGAAGGAAATTACCGCTTTAGTGGAAAGATTCTTGTCGGAGTATTGACCTGATCAGGATGAAATATTCCTGACCAGTCCCAAAGAGATCAGTGAAACGATCAGGAAGCTTGTAAAAACCTATTGTACAATTATACTATATTATAAATAGGATCATCAGGTTGGGCTACATTCCAAAATCCTAGGAAAGTGGCCCACGTGATGCCCATTCATAAGCCAGGACAGACACCCACATCACCCGACTCATATTGTCCATTATATTTTCTTACGACATTAAGTAAGATGATGGAGAATATTATAATGAAAAGACTCCGCAGTTTTTAATCGGACAACCGACTAATAACGGATTTGGCTTTAGAAGCGGACACAGAACTGTTCAGCAAGTGGCTACAATCGTTCACGACATTCAAATAAACTTTAACAAGGACAAAGTGACAGACATAGTCTTACTATATGTCAAAAAAGCCTTTTGAGAGAGCATGACTAAACGGACTAATCCATAAAATAATTTTATATCGCTATCCACAATATTATCAAACTTATATACTATTTAACAGGTACACACTTCCAGGTAAAAGTCAATGACATCCTATCCTCCCTAAAACAAATCGATGCTGGTGTACCGCAAGGTTCAATTTTAGCACACATTTTTCAACATATTCATAAACGCCTGCCTTTGAAACGACGAGTCTTGCGTTGTATGGATTCTATTCTGGTTCACTTTATGCAGTGGCCGCGCAAAAACAAACAAAATCAAATACACCTCAAACTTTAGAAAATCAAAATTAATGCACGTAAATTCACAAATATTAAAACTTCTGCAACCACAAAATTCAAACAAGATACTAAACCGACGAAGCAACACGTCAAGGATCTGGAAGTATATCTCGCCCTTGTTTAAATTACCAACAACATCTAACACATTCACTGCACAAGACGAATTAGGCCATCAAACATATTTATCCATTCATAAATAAAAACAGCGTTCTTTCGGCACCAAAATTCATCTTTATAAAACAATAATCAGACCTGCTTTAACTTACGCAATCTCCAATCTGGTGCAACACAGGTAAAGCAAACTTGAATAAATTGCAGGTAATGCAAAACAAGTGCCTAAGAATGGCACTTCGCAAAGTCAGGTATGTAAAAATCAGGGATTTGCACGAAGTGGCAAATATACCCTATATTTCGGACCATATCTTTGAAATTTCTCAAAATTTCTATGTATTCAAATTAGAAAATAATCCTCTTCACGAAAGGCTTACCAATATCAGGTCGCACAACAGAATTCCGAATTGAACATAAATTCAGCTATCAGTGCCTGCCTATCACAAATTTTCTTCAAGGTTTTTCTATCAGAAAAATGTTCATCGTACAACCGCTACTTAATTTCCATTAGCCCATATTTAGTACATACATAAAAAGATTATCAATTATCTCGGCGTTCCTATATCAATTCATATTAGAGAGCTTCACTAACAAATGCAAAATTATCACACAGAAATGCAAATGATTTTACCTGACAACTATAAAAGAAAGTAAATCATCTAAGTAATAATGGAAATGTAATCAACTGTGATATACGTATAAAATCTGCTGTTTCTGGAGAGAAAGACCTGTATCTTAATTTGCAAAAAAATCGACTAAGGTATAATTATTCTTAAAATAGTCCAAGAAATAATAATTTGTGCCGCATATTTAGATTAATCCGAATCAATTTTTTTGTACTGAAATTTGGTTAAATAGACAAGAGAGTGCTTTTTTCTGTACCGATTTATATGCCAAAATCAAATATGACACCCATTTAAAATAAATTGAGTATCGGCAATTAGGCAAAAAAGAAAAAGAAGAAAATGAAAGTTACTTTTCGTTACTCGATCACTCTCTATGTAATAACTATTTAAAAAAAGTTTCTCTTGTCCAATTAAGTAACTTTTTTACTAAATTTCATAATAAAAATAATAATAAATATTTTATAATAATAAACCGTCTTCTTGAGTCTTTCCGACAATGTACAGTAATAGTGGGCTTTAATTTAGCCGGACCATATCAAGGAGAACGCACTGTCGTTCTCTAACTCTTTGCAAGTACTCATGCAAATGAGTTTTGCACGTGGTTGAGTCGATATCGGAGAGAAGTGGCAGATTGGATTGCCGATATTTTTCTATAATCAAAATGAATTGAAATTTCGAAAATTAAAATTGCTTTATTTCGACAGAAATAAATTGCACATATTTATTTTTTAACCAACATTTCTATCTTATTAATAACATAGATATACAAAACAACTCAATTTTTAAACACCATACATTTTGTAATAGCAAAACAACATCACCCAAAACTCTTCTACATTTTTTAGGTAAGTCAACACCTCCACATTACAGCTACCACCAATTTTCATTTATATTAACGTTATATTATTAACGGAATGCTTATTTCAGTGATAAAATCACTCACTTTTAATAGTTGATTGCGGAATTAAAATAAATCTTCTCTAGAAAATAACTGGCAATAGTTAATTTTATATTGCTAACTATAATAAATCAAACATATAATAAATCAAAAAGGTAATATGTGCTAGCAAATGAAATATATTTTTATAAAGTAAGGACACCAAGGCCACAACAACAATTTATTTAATTATTATTTTTATACTATTAATATACTGAGATAAAAAACTATTAATGTTCTTAATTACATATAAAATTCCACGGGCAATAAAAATGCAATAAAATAGCAGAAAAAATTAAACACGAAGGACTATTAGCGTGTAATACATTTTAATATTAAAACATTAATCCCAATAAAATTAATAAATCAATCGAATTTTCTACTTATCTGTGTTAATTAACTTTTTATTATACCTAATACTGATATACAGCACATAACCACTCACTTTGACTTCATTGTTTTTTGTGCTGGCACTAAACACGCAAATTAATAATTTCATTATCTCTTGCTCCAATGCAATACGGAAATCACTAAGGTGCACTGATAAGCTTTTAAGAAGTAATCGTCCACATTTGATTGTTGCCGTTTGTAGCAACGTAAATTTGGATCATTTGATTGAAAACTTTTTATTTAATTTTTTCTTTTTAATTTCGTGAAAATTTTTAATATTCATATTATAAATATATAAATAAAATATTTTATTTAAAATAATAAACAAAGTGATAATAAAATAATTTATAACTTTTATTCAACCTTTTGATTATAAGCCAAAGTGTCGTTGTGGCACTGGTTGCCTGTAAATTGTATTGATGTTCTAGGCAGGTAGTCTAATATCCTATTATTTAATTAGGATCAATAAGGTAAATTGACTGTGATAAATTGGTTCCATAGCTGGGAGGATTATGTATGCCTAAAATTTTAATTGTATATATTATTGACATGTGTTAAACTGATATTCTGGAACAAATAAAACTGTTATTGTTGTTATTATTATTATTATTATTATTATTTTATTATTATTTTATTATTATTTTATTTTTATTTTTATTATTATTATCAACAATTGTATTAATTAAGATAAGATAAAAGTATTATTACGTCTTATATTTATTATAAATTATTATTATTATAAATTAAACAATTTACTTTAAGTTTTTATTTTTAACACAAAGAATGTTTCTTAAAAAATATTATTATAAAAAAATCTCCCTCTCTCTCTATTTCTTTATTGAAATTAGCAAAATTAGCGGTACAATTTTAATATTGATGGTCTATTTATTAAATGTAATGATATTATTAATAATATCCAATAAAATTAAGTAATTATGTGTTATAATTATAAAAAATAACACTAAAACATAAACATTTTGATTATAGATTTATTTGCAAACAAATTTTATTAGATTTAATTAAAGTTTAAACGATCTTAAGTTTCAGATTGAAAATGTTACTTCCTACATTGAAATGCAATGCAAATGGGTTAACAGTTTGTGCAAATATCAAATGTAATGGCGAGGTGTGCTCAGATTTAATTTTTCTTTAAATGGGTTTATAGTTTCGCTTACATAAGACGTAATAATACTTTTATCTTATCTTAATTAATATAATTGTTGATACATGCTAAATTTATTTTATATTTATGTATTGTGTGCGTATAGTACAAATGCGTGAGTAGATTGATAGATAAGACTATGCATACAATAACAATTTTGATATTGCGGGGATTTACAACTATTTAAATCGAGATGTTGCAATCACATTTTCAAAATTATAAATCTTAATCTGTGTTAAGTAATTCAATATGATTATATCAAAACATATTTATTTTTAATATCATAATGGATTAATTTCAAAATTATTTTCCTTATTTCATTGCGATTGTATTTGTTTAAAAAATGTATAGTGTGCTGCCTCACCTTTACTAGCTACTAGTTGAGTGCGGTGACTGCCTTGCTGACCCGCTTTTGTTATTCAAAAATATATTTTTTATAAGTTGATAAAAATCAAATTTGCTATAAAATAATGTATAATATATAAGTGTAAACTCACCGGTATTGAATTTTTTCAAAATTATTCAAATTTTTTTTTTTCAAATATACTAGCTTCATTTTTTTAAATACTGGCTAGTACATAATTATTTCTTTATACACAACTGAAGTGCCAGTACTATTTTTTTTTCTTTAAAATATTTGCTTTTTTTAATTTACTGACAATTTCATTCCATTTTAAATAATTTTATTGATTGATCTGATCAACATGACTGGTACATATTTTATTTATACTATTCCAAATGAATTGACCAATACTATTTTTTCAAAATTTATTATCCTTTTTTATTTACCGACTCCATTTAATTTTTTTTTATATACTTATACCTTTTATACACACCAAAATAAACTTTTAGAATTTGTTAATTTTAACATAGTTGCCATTGAAACTCCGATATTAAGCGTCAGCACCAAAAACGGATTGTGATTTGCTATTCATAAACACTCCTCACTGCCTATTTCAACATGTATATCAATTTATGTCAAATTTGCTTTAGTAGTTTTTGTAGTTTTTGAGTTTACTCCCTACATACATAGGGCCTCTCTTATATGTATAGAAAGATTTATTAAAATAAAACTTCTAAAGAGCACCACAAATAAATAGAAAATTTGTCAAATATCTAAATTTGTACATTATTTTAAACAACCTTGCATAAAATAAATAAATATGAACATTGTCTAATTTGAAAGACCCTGTATATAATATCAAAATATGTTTAGAACAACCCTGTATAAAACATATAAAATCGTTTTTTTGTAATAAATTTATCTATAATATTTTGAAAATCCCTGTATAAAATATATAAATATGTCCATTATTTGGACACTGTATAAATATATAACATTTATTTTTGCAAAAAATTACCAAATATTTAAGAATGAAACCAACGTGAGTGGTTGTGTGTCCTTCTTGTAAGCAATAAAGAAAACTAGACCACCTGTCTAAGACCAATGTAGTCAAAGTGAGTGGTTGTGTGCCTTTCTTGTAAACCATAAAGGCTGCTAGACTAACTGTTTAGAACAACCAATAGAATTTACAGTCAACCAGTATCACAACGCCTATCGGGCTATATAATCAAAACGTAAAAAGTTTATAATTAATTATCCAAATCCACACCGTTTTGATTCTATTAGCGTTGTGATATTGGTTGCCTGTAAATTCTATTGGTTGTTCTAAACAGTTAGTTTTGCAGCCTTTATCGTTTACAAGAAGGGCACACAACCACTCACTTTGACTTTATTATCACTTGCGGTGACACTAAACACGTTAATCAATTCTATGCATTTAAACATTTAAAAATGTCCATTATTTTGAACCATTATGTATTAAATTAATTAAATCTATTTCATACTTATGCACAAAAGCTCATTCAACAATGCATAGAGAAGATGTTCCGAATGTGTCAACAGTGTTACTCATTCGCATTTCCTGTTTATTCCTATAATCACCAGTTTCGAATGCCGTGTTTCGGACTCACTACTCCGCTATAAAAGTTTCACTTCGAAATTTAAAAAAATGTAAGTGTACTCGGAACATACACAGTACAAGTATTATATAAAAACCTTTAATTTTATTATAATAATTATACTCAAAATTAAATGTCAACGTCAGTGTCATATTTTTATTTGTACACAGCTACCCTGCCACTCATTACACTACGCCATACGGATACACAAAAACCAATGCATACAGGAAATGCTTTTTATTCGCTCACTGCCTGTATCACTACCATCACCCCTCAATTTCTTTACATTTTGCCTATCCACTATTTTGGACTCGCACCTCAATATAGAAGTTTTCACTTCAAAAACAATTCAATATGTTTTATAGCTTACAACTACAAAAATTAGAATAGTATAAGTATTAAATCATTACTACGCCATTACTCCATGTGAAATAGATGTTTCAAAAATCCAGCTCGGATGGGGATCGAATACATAACCTTTAAAACCATAACCTGTAGAACACAAAAACCAATGCAAATTGAGATACCTCCGTAGCTCAATTGATAGAGCAGTGGACATGAAAGGTTATGGGTTCGATCCCCCCATCCGAGATGCATTTTTTGAAACATTAATTTCAAAAGGAGTAATGGCGTAGTAATTATTTAATAATTATAATATTCTAATTTCAACTTAAAAAATTAAATTGTAAATTATTATTATTTACAATATACGTAAAATACAAAAATGTAAATATAAAAAATGTAAATGTAGAAATAATAACTTAACGAGTTAGTGGTTGTGTGTCCTTTGACTTTTATTTTGGAACCTGCTAAATAGTAGCAATATTAAAGTAAAATTGTTTAATTATTAATATAAACGCAATTTTGTAAATGAAGGTATTAATATTGTATGTAATTTAAATAGAAATATAATGAAGAGTTTTTATTAAAAAATATGTAACGTTTATAAACTTATAATAATATTTTATGAAATTTGGTCAAATTTATATAAAATGTTAGATAACGTTTTATGATTTGTGGAAAAGAATATATTTTATTAATTTTAGATAAAATTCTTTTAAATTTTATAATTTTTTTATATAAATCCAAACCTGAATGAATTTTTGATAAGATTCTCCAAAAAAAAACCTAGAAACTTGTATAAAAAAAATCATTTCATCGCATCACATATTACAGGAATGTATTTTTTATGAAATTCTACCTTTATTAAATTATATAAAATTTATATAAATTCTCTTTAATTTAGCATTTTTTAGGATTTTATCATTTTTCTATAAAACTATACAATTTTGATATTTTGTATAAAATTTCTTTAAACGTTGTTATGTGAAATTCTTATAAATTTTTTTTAAATTATGTAAAATGAAACATGATCAAAATATAATTTTTGTAGAATTTTTAATAAAGATTATGTAATTTTCCGATTTTTTTATAAAACTTATTTAATTATGTATAATATCTATAATACTTCATAAGATTAAAAAATTTGTGTAAATTTAATTTTCTGAAATATTGTTTTATAAAATTTTGTGAAAAATTGATTAAATTTTGTGAAATACAATTTACACTGCATTTCATATTTTTAGTTTTTATAAAATCATCAATTTTTGTAGAATCATGAAAATTTGATTACGTTTTTGGAAACTATTGAGCTATTCTATAAAATGATGTACTTTACATAATGTTTGTAAAAGAATTAAAAAAATTATACATTCTATAAAATTCAAAATTCGACACAAATAAAAGATAATCCATGTTTTAATCGTAAAACTATATCATTTTGCACAGGGGTTCAAATTTAGCAGCTATGTTCACACGGAGAGAACAGAACAACACATAGCTTAGTAATCATTTAAAATTTTGCTTGATTCAATATATAAAACTCAAATATTTTGTAGAAATTAACGAATTTGTTATTAATATATAAAAATACAATCAGAACACAATTCAATTGCTGGGAACAGCACGACCGTGTTACATTTTATTGCCCCCTAGCTTTTTTATTAGATTTTTTTTTCAGAAAGTGTATTAGATTTATGTCTTCGTGTTCTGGACAGGCACAGTGATATATATATCACCATTCACGAACCGCTTTTACTTATGTATTCGTGGTAGTCGTGGTTAATAGTAGTACTAACGGGGAAACTCTGCCGCGTGCCAAATACACTCCCAATGCAATCCATCAGCAATGCGTATGTTGTAACCAAACCCTATTGTTTCTAGGATGTCCCCCACATAACATTCGCACCCTTCATTTACTAAATACCAGGTGGACACAACACGCATAGGAAAATTTTATAGATAGAAAAATAGGGGAGATTTAAATATCTATTTTTTATAGACTTAAATAGAAATTCTATGAGTAACATTATTCTAATGAACAATTCAATAAAATTCTTATTCAATCCTTTACATAGTGCGTATATAATATATCAATTCTATTGTAGGCTTGATAAAAATTCAGCGTATTAAAAATGCTGAAACCATCCCAATAATTACTATCTATTTTTTAAATTGTCGAAATGATCTGTTTACTAGTAGAAACTTAAAATAAAAACAGCGTTTCTAAAAATGTTAATGGATTTAATTACTAATATTAAAACATTTAATGAATTATATTCATCGTGAATTTGGTATTAAAATAAATTAAAAAATGTTATGGGATTAAACAAAATTACAATTGAAAATAAAAATTTCGTATCAATTTGAATTTTAAGAATGCACAGCAAGATTTCTTAAAACATTTTTTGAATTCTCTATCGGGTAATGAGCAACCAAACAATCGAATCATTAAGATTGTGATAACACGCGTACTTAGTATGGGTGGAATGACAATTGGATATCGTTCGGATTCTATTCGTGTCGCATACAGTTCCCCAGGTATGGCAGAAATAAAATTACATCAGTTCTATTTGCGAACGTGAAATGAAAAAAATGAGCCAACTCATGAATAATCAATTTGTTGACGTGCAATTTTAATTGCTGATATTGAAGTAATTATATCAAGTAGAAATAAATCAATTAAAAATATATCATGTGGGTGATGTCATGTTTATCTATGTCATTTAAACATACCAGCAATCCGTAATACAGCTCTGTCGGCGCTGTCCAGCGCAAGAACGGACAGCGGCTGTTCTCTTGTCCATTCTTGTAAGGCTGGGTCTTTGTCGAAATCCATTCTTCATCGTTTCATCTGGAATTTATAACAAACTAATGTAAAATCATATTGGCATTATCAATAATAATTACATCGTTTTATCAATATGTTCGCTTTAATTTGTTTTCAATTGTAGGTGACTTATCAGTGTAAAGGCATCACTTGAGCCAAATCGGAGCACCGGCACTGAACGGGTCAATAAAAAATTATAAATTAGTATTAGTATATATTAAAAATTATTACAAAATAGTAAACGTTAAAATATTTTCAGAAAACATATATTTAGTATTTCTTACTAATAATTGATAAAAATTTCAGAGTTTTAATAATCAACATTTATGCAAACACTAATAATACCCCTGTTTCTTATGTACAGCACCTGTCCCCAGGTGTTGTGCGCAACAGCAGCGAGCAGTTCTGCTGAATGTGAAAAGACAGCATTAACGGCATGTTAAAGTTTACACTATGCCGCCCCCTGTTCCTCAGTTAGGTTAGGTTAGGTTAGGTTAGGTTAGGTTAGGTTAGTGCATTTTACACAGCTTTTCTTTTCATTCGAGGGGCCGCAAGCAATAGATGACTGACAATTTAAGACAGTAATTTTTGTTTTGTTTATAGATTAGATACCTTCGGTGTATTGCTAATTGAAATTCTATTCCAAACACCATGCACCCATGTAAAATAATAATAGTTCTAAACAGTTTTGCTTAATGCAATCATCTATCATAAACCTACTGTACAATTTATCACCTAACCTAACAAGCAATGTACATCGTTCAGTACATTTTCATCAAACATCAACAAAAAGCAAGCACTTTACAACCGCTTGTGTGAGCAAAACAATACACTCGTGCACATATATCCAGTGTACGGACAGCAAACATTAGTCCTTCGAACCGGATTTTATAAGAAAGCGATCGACTGAGTTACGCTTGATTGAAAACGTGATCAAGCAAACAAACTTTCGCTAGCGCTGCAACCAAAAATTCGCGGGCCAAAAAAAACATCAAAATGCCAAAAAAAATGACAAACCTAAAAGTTCTGCGCATTGAAAAAGAATTAATAAAATCAAAGCTTACGCGACTTGTTAGTTTATTACATCAATTTTTCCAGGGTGATAATGTAAAGGATCAGATCATTGCTAAAGAGACTGTTAAAGACATTTGATCTATTAAGGTTGAAGAAGAAGAACAAGAAAAAGAGAAATATGAGCAAGAAAAAGTTCAAGAAAGCAGATGACGCTGGAAATACTATTGCAAAGATACTCTTAGCCAACATTAAGATAACTAAAACCAATTCAACTACTACAATCGCAGAAGTTAGATGGTATTAAAGTCTTATGTCCCGTTTACACCTAGCACCTGCCGGCAGGTGTTGTGGGCAACAGCAACGAACAGTGCTGAATGCGAAAAAGACAGTATTAGCGGCATGTTAAAGTTTACACTATGCCGCCCCCTGCTCCTTGCATTTTGCACAACTTTTTTTCATTCAAGGAGCAAGCAATAGATGACGGACAATTTAAGACAGTAATTTTTGTTTTATTTATAGAATAGATACCTTCGGCATATTGCTAATTGAAATTCGATACCAAACCATGCACCTTGTGTGTAAAATAATAAATAGTTCTAAACAGTTTTGCTTACTGCAATCATCTATCATAAACCCAGTGTACAATTTATCACCTAAGCTAACAAGCAATTTACATTGCTCAGTAGATTTTCATCAAACATCAACAACACTTTCTCAACAAAAAGCAAACACTTTACAATTGCTTGTGTGAGCAAAACAATACATCTCGTGCACTTATATCCAGTGTACGGACAGCAAACATTAATCAGAAATCCAATGACTGAGCTACGCTTGATTGAAAACTTGATCAAGCAAACAATCTTTCGCGAGCGCTCCAACCAGCAATTCGCGGGCAAAAAAAAAGTTCTGCGCATTGAAAAAAAGAATTAATAAAATCAAAGCTTACGCCACTTGTTAGTTTACTACATCAATTTTTCCAGGGCGAAAACGTAAAGAATCAGATCATTCATAAGGATGGTTTCGACTTCTACTACGTGGTACTTCATTATAAAACAAAATAAAACAATTTACTAATCCCCTCTAATGATGTTTTGTCTACGTGTATAAATGTATTTTTTCTGTAACTTATTCACACTTGATAATGACCTTCACAAGTCGAAACTTAAGTTGTTAATATATTGATTTTCAATCAATATTTTTGTGGTACAAATTTAGTAAATTGTTTTATTTTATTTGATCTGATCATTACTAAAGAAACTTTTAAAGACATATAATCCATTCTGGTTGAAGAAGAAGAAGAAAAAGAAGAAGAAAAAGAGAAATATGAGCAAGAAAAAAGTTCAAAAAAGCACATGACTCTGGAAATACTATTGCAAAGATACTCTTAGCCAAGTTTAACATAACTAAAACCAATTCAACTACGGCAAAAAGCAAAATAGTCGAGGTGATCGATCCAACATCCTTAAAATCGTAAGTCACGATAAAAACAGATGTTAACCGTGTCTTGGCTTTAGTAAACATATCCATGTTTACACAAGTCCAGCTTGAATCGCAGAAGTTAGATGGTTTTAAAGATAAAAACTGCAAGTTGAAGCGCAATTTAAACAGCTGGAACAACCCGTTTTGGAGTAAAGAAACTACCACTATACCACAAGCTACTGGATCATTGTACAACAATATTTTCAAGGCAAAGATCATACCCCATCTAACCAATCTCACGGAACGAGTACACAATTTACATGTTGCTTCCTTCAACTACAATATTCCCAAAATTCTACATAATAAATTAACTCGTTTGTTAATCGGCGTAATAAATATTACTGAACTGCATCAACAATGCAAGTCGACAAACAATAAAGCAATAAAAGTCACTTCAGCAATACGTATATAAAATTACAAATCAAAATTAGCACATGTATGCTATATACGACTCTGTAGATCATGTACACCGTTTTGGAGGATTGTAAATCATTAACCCTGAATCGTATCATATCCCTCGCTAGCTCGGTAGACTTTAAGTCCGTTAAATATAAAAGCCATGAAAAAAATTCACGTTAGAATTATTCAAGAAATCAAAAGTTAGCCTTGCATTGTCTTGTTGGAAAATGGAATTAATCATTTTTTAAAGTATGGCATTAAGACTAGTTAAAACACATTATTGGAATAATAAAGCGCTTTTAAAGTTCCCGAAATAACCAGACAAAAGCTACTTTCATGAGCTCTGCAACATAATGTTGTAAGTCCATTAACAACAATCAAGAATCATTGCTAACCCTTGAAGCACTGGTGTTACCATATAGTAATGCAATCATAGCAAGATATATAATACAACTTCATTCTTTTGTAAATAATAAGTTATCATATTCGTAGTTTAATGTTGCTTTTCTAGTAAAGTACTGTTACCATTTCGTAACATTTGAATATTAAAAAAATATCCAAAAAAATAATTAGAAATAAATGTATTATATTTTTGCCCATTTGTGCTTTTGGGACGTGCAGACTACAGAGTCGTCGTTCAAGATGTATTTCTGTCCAACTTGCACAGACACTGCGTGCCACAATTAGTAACATTGCCAATGACTAATTCGGGTGCTCAAATACTGACTTATGTATCTCGTTCAAAATTACAAATTTGACAAACTTACATGTTTATGCACGCAATTTCATTAAAAAGGTAACTTTTTTTATTTTATACTAAATCGGAGTTTACACTATGTGATTTACACTACACATGGACACAGCATTCAAATGTCTGTGTGACTATCTGTGTGACTATTTATTTAAATTATCACAAGTAAAATCATAAGTAAATCACATAGTGTAAACTCCGCTTAATATATGATTCTACCAAACGTTCAACGTAGTTATTTCGATAATCAATGAAAATAAATACTTTTAATAAATGATGTAATCACTTAAACATAGACCCTTTTTGCAATTGTTGTGAAAATAAAAGAAACGAAAAACATAGTCTATGACAGCATTATTAATAAACTAATTTTTATCGAATCTACATGTATAAAATTTCTTTTAAATTTACTCAGATTTACTTTCATTGCATTTACTTTTGCGGTGGTATCATTTTGAGACAATAACATAAGGTGCAAAATTTCTTATAATCCGTAATCCGTACTCATTCCCTCAATAATAAGTTCAAGGTTCTCTATTAGTATTAATATTATAATATTATTTAATCTAAACATACTTGGAATTTACAACGCGTCGCGTCGCAATTTCATCACGCTCTCAATCAAATATGTCATAATCAACTGTTATCATCAGTTATCCAATAATCGATATTTGCATAATAAATAACAAAGCTTACTTTTATCAAAAAAAATCTTAATAAATAATGTTTCAATAAATATGGTATTGATCAATAAAATGTAATGCTATAAGCAGTTTAAACAATGGTTTATTCATTAGGGTGCGTTAATATTGGAGCGACGATAAGCAATCAGAGCGATGATAGTAGCATAGCGCTGTAAATTAATACAGTTACATAAATATTTTTATATTGGGGATACGAGTTTAGCTATTCTCTGTTGAGCAACAATAAGAGGGACGAGCTATTATTAATAAATAAATATCGGCAGGTTTCTGCAATTCAATGTATGATTTCTCTGCGCTACGCTTTTATCGTCGCTATTATCGCTTATCGTTGCTCCAACACAAACGCACCCGTACTCTTAACAAAATACCTCTATCTTGAAAACAGAACTTGATAAAAATATATAATTTTTACTTTTATTTAGAGCTACCCAAAATACCCAGGCACAGCTGTCGCATTTATGAAATTAAAATTTTATTTTAATCAGCAGTATTAAGCGTAATTTTAAAATAAAACAATTTACTAAGTCTTTACCACAAAAATATTTATTGAAAATCAATATATTAGCGACTTAAGTTTCGACTTGTGAAGATCATTATCAAGTCGAAACTTAAGTCGCTAATATATTGAGTTTCAATAATATTTTTGTGGTAAAAACTTAGTAATTTATTTTATTTTATAATGAAGTACCATTCTTATGATTAAGCCATAATTATGTTTATTTGCCACATGCAGACGTGTGAGCAGGTTGCATAAGAAATATCAAGCTCTCGCTTTCAGCCAGTATGTCAACTGTGCGGCCCGCGTAGAATTATTAGTTTACATTATTTAAGAAAAAAATGTAAGTGTGCGATTTTTATACAAAAATTTATTAAACGCAAAAATCGAACCCAGAGCCCCTGAGGAAGGTTTTCGCGCAACCACAGAAAAAGACCGCATAACACACAAAAAGTCTAGAGTATGCCCAGAAATAAAACACTAAAGAGGTCTAGAGTCCAGTTATGCGTCCTTTTCTATCGTTGCGCAAAAACGCCTTCCATAGGCTAAGCAATGTTGGTTGTAGTAGAGACGATCTCTCAACCGCTACGCCACCATGCATTTATATGGGGTTACGCATCTGATAATGATTATTAATTAACTTGTCAAATTCTATTTGTTTATATTGATGTTGCTCTATCTCAATTCTACTACTTGATTTTACATGTTCTTCTCTTTCGCGCCAAAGTTTAATTTTTAATTCATTTGGCGCAAAATAAAAGGGAGATATAAAATCTATGAGAGGAATTGAGATAGTTTTGGATGACGCTAAATTTGACCATAAAAATCGCCACCATAGAAGTTTTACTTAAAATGTAAGTGTGCTTCGACAACACAGCAAAAGTAAAACTTTTATTACAATTTTTATAAGAAAATTATTAATCGCGGGAATCAAAACCTGGAACCCCTAGTATCTTAAAGTATTGTCTATCTACTAGAAATAGTGAGCTTGCGTTCTATTCACAGTGACAAGTCGCAACAAATTGCAAGCTTGCGATTGGTTTGTTTATGCGTTTAGTCGCATCGATTAAACGCAGTAGATAGACCATACCTCTAAACGGTCGCCAGCTACATTGTTTCAGTGTTATGTATCTGACAAATATATAATAACTATAATAATTGCGGTCGTATGTCTGTGAGGCTAGACTAATGTAAAGCTAAAAGTATTATAGCGACCGGTGTCGTCATGACAATGTTTGAATCTGAACCACTACTAGCGCTCTATGGATCACAGTTTAAAAGTACCAATGCAGAATCGGCCAATAACACGCATGCATCTGGACTAGCGCTGCGTCTATATTTTTTAAAAATTATTACCGAATAACACGGGCTAACACACAAAATTCCACGATTCCGGTCTACCGTGAAGGACGCTTTAGGATAAAAGTTGCCATCTTCACTTTGGTAATGTGTCAACCTCAACAGCATGAAGTTCACACAAAAAACACAACCTATATTGGCGACAGTGACAATCTGCTGCATTAAAATGCACAGCTTCCTATAAAAAAATGAATTTCGATGTTGCACATCTACCAACCGTCCCTCTTTCCCCTTTTTGTATAGAGGACTGATTAAAATATTTATGTTTTATGAATTGTTTATACAGTGTTTCAAACTATGTATACTGGGTGTTTTAAAATGTTTATACAAAGTATTTCAAAATAATTACACAGAAGGTTCTGATGTTCTGATTAAATATTTTACAAAATCCCATAGCAGTTTAATTTTTTTAAAATAATAATAATAATTAATAACAGAAAATTAAAAAATGTGTATATAAGGTGTTTCAAAATTTATATCCAGGTTCTTTCAAAATAGTGGTGTTTTAAAATGTTTATACGGGTTGTTTCAAAATCGCTATCAATGCCGTCAAATTTTGCATACAAAGTGTTTCAAACTTTTTATACAAAATGTTTAAAAATGTTTATGCAGTGAGTTTCGTTTGCTTATATAACATTTAATTTTCATTGGCTAGGAATTTTAGACATTCACTAACAAAAACAAAAAAACAGCCGTCATTTTGATGGGATATCGCTAATTATTGTCAAATCGTCAATTTTGCATCTCCCTCCCCCCCACCCCTCTCTACTGCGACAAATTTTAATTTTATTTTTAATGTATTTGGTAAGAAAAAAAGAGGATGTAAAATCGATGAGTGAAATAAGATAGATTGAGAATTTTCGCGTTGTCGCCTGCTCCGCTTACGATATCATTCCAGTTCATTAAAAATCATTCCAAGCATTCACGTACACCACATTTCAGTAAAACACACATTGCTGACATTGCAAATTCATTTCATTCGGTATTTTTTAATACTAAAATTTTCATTTGAATTATCATCAATATTAAGTTTATTTAAATAATGATTCTATACTGCTGATAAAAATAAAATGAAATACGTATATTAAATTTTGTTTTCCGTTGATCGTTTATTAAATGGTCTATTGACAGGAGACCGTCAGAGGCTATGCATGCATGTTTATTAAAAACATTGTTGCGTCGCTAGGTAATAAGCTGTCATTTAAAACAACAAAGTTACAGTCCATTTCTCGAACACTCTGTATGCAACAATTGTTTTAAAGACATATCAAAGTTTCTCTTTGCCAATAGAGTAACTTTTGTTTACAAAATATTTTTGATAAATTTTCTAATAAAGGACTTTATAGTTTTTTTCAATTATCTTCGGAACTAAAAGGAATTTAAAAAATGTTTTAAAGTGTATCTGAATCAGCTAAAAAAACTGCCGATGTGCTATCTTTATTAATATTAAAGATACCTATGCAATGCTACTCCGTTCTGGACACACTGTATACTAAAATTGGATTAGATAAAAATAAATCAAATTTATCAAATTATTGTAATTTTACTTTAAAAAGGCAAATGTTTTTGTTATTTATAAAGGAATCCGCGCGTGGGTTGGTTACGAGATCCCTCTGCTCTGGCATATAAATTAGTTAATAAATATAAATTAAAACAATAATGAGGTGGCTTGTTCTGGGAACATATGGGTCACGCAGGCCGTCGATTTTATAATTTGAAACATGTTAGAAGCCACTTCATGACTTCATTATTCTAATTGATGCAATAATCATTTTCCACTATGGAAGTCTTCCTTAATAATACAACCAAGAAATATTAATCTATGCATTTAAAAAAATTAAAACATTTGTGTAGCTGATTGAAACACATTTTCAGTTTTAATTGATTTTCAACATTATTATTTTTGGAACGTCCCCAGGGCGACCAAGTTGTCACCCTCAGTCAGATAAATGTTACATATGAAGCAAACAGAAATAGATTCTTTATTTATTTTTTGTTCCCACAATATTAATCTTAATTATGTGATTAATTAATATATCTCAATCTAAAATTTTAATGATATAATAATGCTATATTTTCTCACAATTAAATAAATTAAATTAAGCGAAGCATTCAGTTATGCATGAAGGTGCTACGCATACAAATGGGATATCATTTGATACGTTGGTATCGTTAGCGGGAGTATCAAGCGTATCAATAAGTTATATATCACATCGACACGTGCTTTAAATATTACAGTTGCTGGCACCTTTGCCTTTCGCTGCGCCAGCTATCGATTATCCATCTGTTTGCTGGAGTGTGAAGTAATTTTGTTACATGAGCCAAAAATTTATCCGCAATATTTGAATCGATTCAATAATATTTTTGAGAGATTGTAAAGTGTTCTTACAAACTTTTCCTTCATTTCCGTTACGAATGTTTACGAGCAATTTCCTCCACTTTGTCGACGATTCGTCGTAGCTATTTCAAGACTGAAATGGATCATTTAAGACAAGGCACAAATTGAAAATGATTAATTCAAAAACGAAATAGAATTTTCTATTCTTTATGTTAGCATGCTTAATTTGATCCCTTAAATGTTGATTACATTGAAAGCAATGCAAACAAACCTTCTTATGGTTAGCTCCAATTAATAATAATTTAGCAATGTTATAATGTTATCAATTAGTTCTGAAAAACAATTTTTTTAGCTTACTTAAATTATAGGTAAATTACTTTAGAAGAATCCAAACATTTTGTTACACTATTTTAACTAATAGAAAATTTCCTAAAGCTTTTTGAAACGTTTTCTATAATTTGAAGCGATTTTCCATGATCGAATGTTTACATATTTTGTTTTCAGATCTATTAATGAAGCGTTTTTACATTAATTGTCTAAAAATGTCTGCGAGGCAATAATATTTTACAATATTAGTCACGTAAATGAGTTTTGACTGGCAATACGAGATGACTGACGAGCCGGTAACTTCATTGAGTCAATTAAACCTGTTACCTGGCGTAATACTTGTCGCGATCAGGTAAAATGGTCGCAATGAAATAACACCCAGTAAGGTGTAAATACAAATTTACATACTTTTAATAATTGGCGTTTACAAGTGAGTAATACATAAATGTTGCGTAATGCTAAATTATTTATATCAGATTACCGTCATAAATTCAATTTCAATATTTAAATTGCAAACTTTAAATAAAAAATCTCTACAAAATTACATATTTCTATCTAAAAGCAAAGATTTTAAAATTAAAAAAATCTCGTGTATTTATTAAATTTTCAATTCGCAAATCCTTTTAGGTCAGTCAACGTGACTCCAGTACTTTATAATTACAAAATTAATTAACAGGCAATTGTTTTAGGGTTGCTATAGGGATCAATTTTGCAGTTTTCAACTAACTCCCTATTTTACAAATCCTTCTTTTCAATTTTTCGAAAAACTTAATCACTCTTTCAAAAATTTTCTTGTTTTAAAAAAATAATTTATCGATTGTTATATATTCTACAAAAAAACTTTATCGCATAAAATTAAATGAAATAAAAAAAATATGGCTACTTTATTATGTACTTAAGGAAAAAATGTAAATTTATTTTTAGTACAAATAAACAAAATTATTCAGAAATCTGCAAGTTGAGCGTGAGAACAAGGCAAGTTAGTTAGAACACAGGTGCACTGATAAGCTGTATAAAAAGTAAAACAATTGTCTAAATTTGATTGTTGCCGCTTGTGGCAGTGTCTATACCGGTTGACAACTGAAACAGATACGTGCCTACGTATTTTTACTTACTAATATTTTCTTCTAAAACTTTTGCGCTATAAAATACATTACGAGATCCCACTTAATCGCTAGAAATTTGAAAAATATCATTTCAGGCTTAACCGGAAATAACGTTAATTTTGTAATTTTAAATAAAACACCCGGTATATTTTTACAATATTGAATTATTGGTTCATTTTACGTATAAATCCCAATTTTGAGAAATTTTGTTTAACATTTTTTAAAACATTTATTTATATCACAAAAATGTATAACTTTCTTAATAGTTGTTCAACAAATATTTTCGGTGTCGTTTGATAGCAAAAAGTTTACTTTTGCGTGATGCCACGGAACCAAGGAGGTTGCATTTGGAGAAAGTAAGTTTCAACCTAAATACTAATTATGTAATTTTTTCTTTCAAAAAAAGGTTCTTCTGAAAATTTGAATTTACTCGTAAAATCGACTAACGAATACAAAACATTTATTTGTATCACAAAAATTTATAACTATCTTAATACTTGTTCAAAACCAATACTTTTGGTTTCGTTTGATAGCAAAAAATCTACTGTCACGTGTTTTGAAAAAAGTAACTTTCTATTCTAAATACTAATTATGTAATTTTTTTTTCAAAATAAGGTTATGTTCTTCTGAAAATTTGGATTTACACGTAAATCAACTACCAAATACAAAATTGCAAAAATATACCGGGTGTTCCATTTAAAAACATAAAATTGATGTAATTTCCGGTTAAATAAAAAAATGAGGTTAGAAATTTTTAGCGGTATAAAATCTTGTGATGTAATTTTTAATACATAAAAATTTTATTTCAAAATATTCATAAATAAAAAAGAGATGGGCGCCCACTGAAATTGTATAATTAATTTTATACTTTCGATTAATCTTAAAATTATTTACGGTCTTTCCTTCCTACATATCCCATGTTTATTATCGTTTCAATTAGCCCACTTCAAGATAAAAAATTACAAAATACTAATTTATTAACAAAAAATATTTTTAAAATAACAATTCTTTTTGTAGAATATTTCTATGTATATATATGACAAAATGAAAAGTTGACTGCTTTTTCTTCAGCTCACTGCTGAAAATAATCCTCTTCCAAGGTCTTCCATATGTTCCTATCTAGAGCAAGTTGGTACCAGTTCCGACCCATGGACAGCTTGACGTCCGATATTGGTGTCCTGCCTTGCTACATGTCCCAAACATCGTCATTTAAGTTCGGCTACACGCTCAATGATGTCTTTTACCATCGTTCTTCTCCGTATTTCTGTGTTACGTATTTGGTCTCGTAAGCTGATTCTGAGCCTGGACTCTCCATTGCTCTTTGTAGTGTTCTAATGCGTACTGCATTTTTCTGTGTTAAGGTTGCAGTTTCTAGTTCATATGTGGACACGGGCAAGTGTCCACATATGTGCATCATACATCATACATGCATCATAAAATTTGCGTTATATAATATAAACTTTGTTATTAACAAATTGATTATTTTGCAAAACTAAGTTGGGTACAAA
>JARJEC010129717.1:0-18987 GCA_030264575.1 Tachinus sp. AB-2021
AACAACAATTATATTTATACTGACAATTACAAGATGATTAAATAAGCTAATGACTCTATACATACAAAAACAAGTTAGTACTTAATGACATAAGGATTAAAATATTGTAGCGGGTAATGAGGTTATACAGCGGTTAAGGTATTACAATAATGACATTCAAGGTTTAAAAAATTATTACAGTAGAATGGCAATAATAATAAGAGATCTTTAAACATAAACAAATTTAGCAGAATGAATTTAGAAACAATTGAAATGCTTTAAAAATAGGAGAGTCTATTATCTCTGTTTGATCGTTAAGTAGGGGGGCGTCATTTTGTTTGTGTTTAAATATCTCAAGGGATTCCTATAAATTTAACTTTAATCCTTTCTAGGCGTTGTGAATTATTTTTATGTCTTCAATTTTTGGAAAAGTATGCCGGTGTTTGCGAACGTGGAATCCGTTTTATTTGTATGGAAAGATCTCTCATGTTCTTTAAAACGTGTTCCAAAATTGTATCCTATATTTGTTCAATTAGATTATTAAAAATGAAAAAGCTACCCAATAATATTTTTTTATAAATACAAACAAATAAATGTTAAAACTTTTTATTTAAATTATATTAAACCTGAAGCGTTTACACCATTTGTTATATATGTTTAAATTTGCATAAACTTAAAATTAAGGGATTATAAGATACAGAATGGATAATGGACATATAAAAGTTGATTTAAATAAAAACAAATTTTTCTAATTAATTGCTATTACATCAAAGAAATACGTGGTAATTAGACATGTGCCAAGTACTGAAAGGGCATTTTTAAAACGGTAAAGAATAAGGTATGGATACGAGACAAGATTTAAAATTTATAAACTGCCATCGCTTCATCTGTGAGAATATGTGGAATAATTAATATAAATGATTATATAGTTATTGTACTTTTGAACTTGTTTGTATAAAACGGTGTCATGGCTGAAAACTTAATTAGAACTCAGAATTGAATCTCATTGGAGCAAACTAACGCAGCACGCGATTAATAGAGTTCTCTATATTTATTCCACATATCACATGAGAAATGTAAATATAGTCGAGATAGCAGCAGGAATCCAATGCATAAATCAAGGATATCGGCGTCGTCTTTAGCACAAGGACTCTCCTATGTCGATGCGGTATACTGGAGGCGCGCACCGCTGCACTTTATTTAAAAGTGTCACTTTTAGATAGTTGCCGACTGCAGGAAAGTTAATTCGCTGATGGTTCCGCTTATAGAGTAATTAAAAGTTTTATGCCAGAAAAGCGGAAAGTTCGGGACAGGTCGCGCTAGGTTCCAAGTAAACAAACTGCTCTAATTCCACATGCAATAAAGCCGGCATCAATTTAATTGCATGGTGAATAAATTATGAAATAAATAAAGTACCATAAAATTATACAGACTGTCTATCCAATTTACAAACGATTACTTAAATATAGCACAAAACCGGGAAAATGTAATATAAGTTAAGCGTTTGCTTTATACTAACAAATTGGAATATATTCAAAGGAAGCTATTTCCTACTTTCGACATTAAATGTAATTTAATCGGTTTTATTGCAGATTACTTTCATCTGGTATTTTTGAATATCAATTTATATTAAATTCCACAGTACTAATTATTTTTTCTAGAATTATGTTTAATTTAACATTCTATTTTTACTATTTTGCTCAGAGATTAAATGCCAATCAAATGTTTTTAAAATATAAATTTTAACCAACGAAATCAAAACATTATTGATTAAACTGCTTGCCTGCACCTAGCTGTGAATATTTTTAGTAATTGCAGCTTTTTATAATGCTATAGCAACAATTAAACAATTGTTGTTGCATTGTAAAAAGTTATAGGATGTCTAATCATATTCAATAATCATTTATTGTTAATTTAATGTTAAGTGTCAAAACAGTAAGTTGTATTAATATTATTATTATTTGAAATAGTATATTTAAATACAAGTTGCGGAAGGCTATTTATGTAAGCACGAGGCTGTGAATAGCTCAGTGCTTGATAAATCTTCTGAAACGAGTTTTTGATACTATTTTCTCTGTTTTGGTAAATTTAATAAAGTTTGTTTGAATATTTCACTTACATAATGTTTGAATGTTTGAAAGAATTAAATTATTGTGATGACGTTTAAACACTAAATAGGTTATGATAGACTAGATTGTGTCCATTTTTATTAATAATCACACGATAATGCCAATTGATTGCAAAATTGTTAATATTAGTCAAGTTGGAAAGAACATAATAGTTATATTCTTTAAAAAATCGTTGGCAACAATTTGTCTACACTTACATTTGACATAAATTAAAATTAACAAATATGTTTTTAAAGTATAATTGTCATTTGGAATAATTAATAGTTTGATTATTTTTTATTCATATTTGAAAATTAAATATACACATAACATAAATTGTTGTGACGGGAGGAAGGAAAAATTTCAGTACGCCATGCGTCCTTTAGTTTTAATAGTTATTATTATTAATGTGTGTGCGTATGTGTCATTAGATTCTCTTTTTAAATATAATTTGTGGTACACTTAAGAATCAATATTTTTTCTAAAATGCCAACTTATCCAGCTCAATCTTTGGAAAGCAGAACTCGTGCTTTGTACTTGTTATATTTGTTTGTTAGGTTAGGTTAGGTTAAGTTAGGTTAGCATTTCAAAAAAATAATGATAATAAGGTACCACTTAATTTTTCCCTCCTGAGGTAGTTCGTCAAGCATCTCTGCTCTAGGGTCGTGACCATCACGAGCACCATGCACCTTTGAGATTTTACATCTTTAGCAGTTCTGCTTCTTCTATGAAGTCCAGGATTTTTCAGTATATGCTTGGCAAAGTGAACTGCGTTGCATGTTCGATGCTTCGCATTCACACAGCAGATGCTGTGGAGTTTTTTGTTCTCCAAACATCCGCGACATAGTGGATTTTCTTTTATACCGATTCTATGCATGTGCTTGTTATGGTTACTATGGTGTTGTGTCCGATAATCAGTCCTGTGAGCCTTCGCAGATTGGTTTGGCTCATTTAATATACTTCCTTTTGAGTATTTTGTGTTGGTTCAGTTAGAATAAGGAATAATCTTGTGTGATTCATCCCCTGACAGTTTTTCCACAAGTTATTGTGTACTTTGTTCTTTGTGGCCAGTGCCTCCAAACTATCTATGCAATTTAAGACCATTTTATTACTGGCGATAGTACCGCCTATAGTGCTGCTTGGCAGTTGGACATGATGGTAATCGGTCTGTTGAATCAATCTCCCGACTCCATCATGTGCCTGGCACACCACTCAATGGGCCACATCCGCTTGGAAAACTGAGGCACTTATTATATTACTCTTGAAAATACTATAAAACGTGATATGCTAAGTATGCAAGTATTGATAATACATTTCATTAAATTCGGTAATTTTTTAAGACAGTTATTACAATAAGGATTAGTTGTAACTTATAATTAATGTTTTTAATTATTACAATATTAGTATTTAATATATATTTTATAATTAATGTCTAGTATGGACATAGCAGAGGTAAAACAAAAAGATGTAAGGATATAAAAATGGAGACAAATAATACCAAGTGAAAACCTTCTAGGCCAGGCAATAAAGAATTTGAAATTACAAAATGTATTAACAGGTAATTTTTTTGGTTGTTTACTAAAAGCGCTCCTCTAATTCCGAATCGCGAAAATCCACAAAAACTTCGTTGTGCGTTATGTGGGTGATATTTGATATCTCGGCTGAAAATTGGTTGGATTTTTTATTTTGACACTTTCCAAATATACAGAAAAATATAATATAAGTAATTATAAAGCAGATTGAAAATAATTAAAAAACCACTCCTAAAAAACGCTGTTTCTTGACTATTCCTTGAAGTTATTCATATAAAAGTTATTTAAAGTATCTTTCTTTACATTATTTTTAGCCAGGTAGACTGGCCTATACTCTGAAAAGGAGTTTCTGTGGTGTCGAGGTAAAAGTGCTTAAGTCCACATTGTGCAAATGGATATATAGATAAAAACGTAAATGTACAAAGTTTTATTATCGTTTTATTTATAATTAAATTTAAAAAAAAATTAATTAATTAAAGTTTTTACAAGACTTGGGTAGTTTTACTTTGGCAATATGGGATCAGTCATTTTACCTAAATAATATTTCATGCGATTTTCACATTAAAATAAACACTCATTTAAATTAATATTGTTTTTATTTATTTAAAATAAAAATTTCAGTATCCATTTCTTGTTGAAGTTAATAGATTTCTAGAATTTATAAAAATCATGGTCAACAAATGTAAAATACACAACATATGTAAAATGTACTTTTTTTCTCACTTATGTAAAATAGAGATAAATACTCCTTTATTATATTTAATACTGGTTTTCTTAGGCCTCGTCTTATATATGATTTTTTAAAAATTTTATTATCTACTTCTCCAATTTGTGCATTTTTAAATCTTGTCCATTAAACATCGTGCCAAATAAACTTTTCATTATGATCTTTTTTATTTCTTCTAAAGTTTATTTAAAAAAAGTAAAATCCAAAATAATTGCCTTGCATTATTTCCTCGACTACAATTTTGCCCACTGAACGTATTAATCCCGGGTATGTTGAATTCTCTTATATGTTCTTTTTTGCTTCTACTAATCATGGCATGAGCAGTGTAGCATTCTAAATGAGAATGTCCAGTCACCATAAATTTTTGGTCAAGTATTTTTATAGAGAATAGGAATTATTATCTGGCTCATAGGATTTGCGAAACGATTATTTTAAATTTATCTCTAATCTGTTGTATACGGTTTTAGACATTACTCATTCTTCAGTACAAAGATTAACGTGTTTAATTAAAATTGAGTAGTTTTCGAAATGATCACAACAGATAACATATGTAACTAAAAAAAATGTTTCACAAGTTCTATGAGCTGTATAATAATCCCACTTGTCTATCTATTAAAAAACGTTTAATATTTTCCGTTTTAATTATTTTAATGTTGGAATTTGGTTGTAAAAAAAGCACATTGTTTTGAAAATGCTATAAGATAATGATATAAAGATGATCAAATTCAATTTGCCCCTCCATCTGCAATAGTTTTGTTTCAAAGCATATTGCTTGCAATGTTTGTAGTTTGTAGTAATTGCTGCAGATCAAATAACAATATTTTTACGGTTTTTTGTTCTCTTTCGGGTATTCTTTATCGACGCATGTGGCCCTTATAATGTTTACCTCTTATATTTTTATGACTTATTTAATTATTTACAAGTTTTATTATTTTACCATTATCTTTGCCTAGTTCTTTATTTAAATTAAATGTATCGCATAAATTACAGCATTGTAAATGACAACTTTGTATTGTTAAATGGTACTTATAGTTGCTTGATAATTCGAATGGTTTGTGCGACTTCTATTTGTTTTCCATTGCTTAAAATTTATCAAGAATTTTTTTTAAATTTCTATATCAAAATTATTTTTACATTTCATACAGCAGTGTGAAAATTTTAATGTTTTTAAAATATCTTTTCGATTTCTTGGTCTAAAAATGCATTGCATTGTTTCTTGTAATTATTGCAAATATTTTGACTTGTTTTAGAATTCATCACTATTCTTATATATCACTATTTTCAAATATGTAATATTGTTATTATTTTTAAGTATTTTATTATATTATTATTAACATTGTCTTTGTTTATGTAAACAGTTTAAATGGTTTAAGGTAAATGTGTACTTAGTGGTTTAAAACATATTCTTGTCTATTGATACGAGGCTGCACCGCACTTTTATTTACAAAATATGTCTTACTTTTTATGCTATTTTTTATAAATAGTTGTTATCTATTTGTTGGTCAATTTTTTGAAATAAATATAAATTCTTTTGTTTCCATAATTTTTCTAGAATTTTGTCAGTGTTCAGATTTTTATAGTTAACACCCCTTTTTCTCAAGTTCTTCAAAACCAGTTATGTAAAATATGTGATTAACAAATTTATTAGTTTCTGTTACGTCTCTGGGTATGGTTCTTTCAAATATTTTGAAGCGGCTTACTATAATACTACTAAAAATAATTTAAATATTTTTTGTGTACATTGAAGGACTATTTTATAAAATTTCAATAAATACGTTCTTTGTAAAATGTATCATCTTTAGTTTTGTCATTTGAAAAATTATTGGACAAGCAGAGGCTGGGTTGTGCGATAAAATAATGTTGCCTATTCTGTAAACACATTTGAATAAAATTGTAATTATTAAGCTAGCAATTCTAGCATATTGACAATGTATATATTATTATATACTAGCACCGTATGTCTGACGGTATCTAAAAACGATAAATCCCAGTCATTTATAGACACCCAGTATATACTTGTGTTATGTAACTAACATTGTTTTGATTTTATTTCAGGTATGTCAACTTAGACAATTTAAGAAAAACACAGTTCTTGTGTGTACATAAGGTAACTAACTCTTTAGTAATGAAAAACCAAAAAAAATTATGAAATTTCCATTATACTTGCGGCTACTTGAATGTTAACGATTGATATAAATAGTAGGTTGTAAAATAATTAAATAAATGTATATATATATATATATATATATATATATATATATATATATATATACATTTACATTGTTTGATCATGGTGAATGCTTTTGACATTGGTGAATTTTGGGTTATGTTTAGAATTGATTTATTTATGTAAGTCACTAAATGTCACGTTTTGACGTTTATTTGATTATAATAAAAGCTGACATTACAATAGCAAAAAGCATAGTTAACTTTCAAGTGGCCACGATTGTACATTAATTATAAAATTAAATTATCAATTCAAAAATTCAAATAACGGGTGATAAGTGAAACAGGTACGCGCCTATATATTATTCTACTTTTGAATATTTGTAATAAAGTTTTTATGGAATAAAATACATCACAGGACCCTGCATTGCCGCTAAAAATTTCTAACTTATAAATATAATTAACGGTTTAACCGAAAATAACATCATTTTGTTTTTTTTTATAAAACACCCGGTATATTTTAAATTTGAGATACATAATCTCATTAAAATTAATTAAAATAAATTTTTCGTCATCTAAATGTAACGAGATTATTAGAAAAATATCACTTTGCTATATTATTCAAAATAGACTGATTTGCATGCTTTCATAAATAATATAAATAGTATTTAGGTCGTAACTGATTTATTAAAATGGAACCTCCTTGGTACCATGATATCACGTAGAAGTAGATGTTTTCTATCAAAAATAAATATATTTGTTTTGAACAAGTATTAGAAACGTAATAAATTTTTGTGATATAAAAGCAAGTTATAAAAATATTGACAATCTACTAACAAATAGAAATTTGTAAATATGTACCGGGTGTTTCATTTAAAATTAGAAATTTGGTGTTATTTTTGTTAAACCGAAACGATATTTTTCAAAATTTTAGCGGCTAAGTAGCTTATTATGAAGTATTTCAAACCATAAACATTTTATTAAAAAAATAATGGTTAGTAAAAAAATGAGCCCGTGCCTGTTTCAGTGGTATAACACAGGGTAATCTATATTGTTTCTTCGTGAAATGATACCGTATGAAAGGTGTTGAATTCGCATTTTGCATGGACAATAATTTTCCTTTTACGATTTTCTTAAATGACATTAATTTAATAATATTGTTCAATCTTTATGTGCTTAGTTTCCAAGATAAAGTAAAGAATAGCATTAAAAAATTTCAAGCACGATTTTGCGGTAACCCAATTACAATATATTGCAAAATACTTATTTATATTGAATAATAGTTAGAGTTTTCCTTAATTAATGTTATATACATATTTAATATTTAATATGTACAATGCATTGTAGGTACAGGTACAGGTACAGGTATCAAGGGTATTGTTATCTACTAACTCCCGTAATTTCTTCACCGTTTTATGTTATACAAAAACATAGTAATATTTAAAAGAATTTTATATTTTATAAAACAATTAGAAAAATCATTTTTATTCATGTCAAGCTTGATAACGTCTAATACAAGTCGAAACAAGTCCCTATTTAAAATTTAATTTTAGTAAAGAAAATCCTTATGTTTATTTATATTTGCTTCAAATTACCGCAGTAAAGACTCGTATTTAAATCCCGTTTTGATTAGCTGCTTAGTAGCAATGGAATAATTAAGTCGCTAATCAAAACGACAAACCAGACTGCGTAGTCAGATTTTTACTGTAATTTTTGAGAAAATTATTATTGTAATATTTAAACATTTTAGGTTAGTAAATAATAATTATTATAACTAAATAATTATAAGTAAATTATACTTTGATAACCTATTAAAACAAACTTGTAGCATTTGCAATTAAATATTTTGTAAAAATCTTTTCGAACAAGTAATTATTTTATTGTCAGTGGTTACCCACTATCATTAAAATAATTACTTGTATTATTAAAAATGATGCCATTTTTTCCATTTTGATTTCAGCAATAATCTGATATTGTATTTGAGTAACCGCAGAAATGTGCTCGAAAATTTGAATTGCATGTTATTGAAGTCTGTTATAACGTAAACTAACTGCTAACAGCAAAAATAAATATAGCGCATATTGAAATATATTGATAAATCATTAAATTCCACAACATATCGTATATTTACCATGGAACTGAATTTGCCTATAAAAGAAATAGGAAATACACATCAAAGCGATAAAATATCCACAAATTCAGTAGCGCTCAAAATGCGATTTGATTAAAAGATATCTTAGCAGTGTGCGAGCGGCGAGGATTAATTCAGTTTCGAAGGGAAGAGAGGAGACGAGATTAATTCCCAAATTGAATCGGCATCCTGCGGCCGCGGCATTCCACAAAACACAAAAATATGATTATGCAAAAGGAAGAAGAAAAAAGATGGAAATTGTATCGCGGCACGAAATTTCCTTGTAACTGGTGGCAGATGGTTGCAATGGTCTTCGACTTGTTTAATTATAAGAGAGCTCTAAATTATGCACTCGCGAAACGCCACATTCAAAATTGTGAAATTAATGAAGTATTTTAAGGGTTATGGCACGAGCTGTGCCACCGAATTGCGAACCTCAGCACGTTATTACCCACTGTGTGTAAAGGGTGCGTAAATAAACAATGCCACGTTAAATAAATAAATTGCATGCGACATAATGTTTTAATTAAATTTCATTTTAATTAAATTGTATTTTTGCCGTATGTTTCGAACTTTTAGGGCGAAATATGCTATCCGATCGAGACACGGTGCATTACCGACGAACTTTCGGACCATCTAAAAGTGCACTCGACCGGGCGCGCTTACGAAACTACAATGTTGTAAATAACGCTTTTAAAACGCTTCTTAGGTGAGTAATATCTAATCTGTTTTAAAGTCATAAAACAGCCACACAAGAAGCAGATTACTTTACGAAAGTGTCTGAGTTTACGATTGCCAAGTGAGCTTTCGAAGCTATCTTAATTCGATTTTTATAAGACGCTTTATGCATTGGATGTGAATCTATTACAACTATTTATTACTTTGTCAAGAGTAGACGGATTCATTAGACTTGGATAGCTAACTCAAAGTAGTTTATTACAAATCTCGGTAATAATGTCTATATCCGTACCTAGAAATGTCATTAAATACAAACTAATTTAACCAAATATCTAAGCACAAAATATTCTAAATACTATTAAGTATTAATTAAAGGATTTTATACCTCTAATTTTTGACATGCAGACGAAGTAAGAATTTAATAAAATTTAAAAAAATATTAAAACATTTATTTTAATAGCATTAAAATTTAAGTAGATATTTTATAAAATGAATTTTATAACAATAGCAAAAATCCTTTTGATGTTTTTTTCAATTTAATATTAATGCATCGCATTTCCAAGTAATATTTTTAAATTGAGTTTACAAAAGGCATTTCTAAATGTTATTTTAAAATAGCGGCTAGATAAAATTTGTTTATAATTATAGACGGAAATAGTTATTAAAATAAAATAAAAATTAATTAATCTTTTTTAAAGACAAATATATGTTTACATAGTTTGTATGTATATACAATTAAAATTTTATAAAAAATAATATTATAATTAAAACTAAATAATAATTATAATGCCTTTTATAGTTTTTATAAAAATATATTTTTATTATCTACATCAAGGGCATACTAAATATTTTCACAAACACACTAAAACTTATTTTTGACCACCGTTAAATTATTTTAATTAATCATAATGAATTGTTTTGTTAACCTTTATCTCGAAAGATCTCCGTATAGGCTATCGGTATAGGCTACTCTCAGAAATATGTGTCTGTCAGACTCGTAGCTTGAAAAATAGCAAAAGTAAAATTTAAAACATACAGTATTAATTCTCACAAAGAAACATTTATTCGTTAATATTTTAATATAAAAAATATGAAAATATAAGCTATAACAATTAAAAAAGTTGAATTTAAAAAAAATGTACTAAAAATATTGCAACAATTAAATAAAATATAAATGTTCAGATGAATATATCGATATTTCTCAAATATTATTAATAATACACTTTGACCTAGTCACGAGTTAGCCAAATCCAATATTCATTTCGTATTATGTCCCGGGCTGAAAAGTTCAAGAAGTCATTTATTTACCGGACTGCCGATAACTGGAATGGCCTTTCCGGTTCACTTTTTGCAAACGATTATATTCTACAATGTTTCAATTAGATTGTGTAACAAACAAATGATTAATTTCAAACTTAGATAATTAATAAATTTATTTAATTTTTAAATAATTATTAATAATCTATCTTATCAAAATATAAATTAACTATTGTATTTTTATTATGATTTTTTTGTTAATATTTAAATCTGATACGGGCTTTTTTTGGAATTATTAATCAAAATAAATGGTAAATGATTTGAATATAGAAAATTTCAAAAATGTAGATTTAAAGATGAGATAATCGAATAATAAATGTACAAAAATGTTGTTAAAATGTGCTATAAATTGACCTAAATTAAAAAAAAAAATATTAAAAATTATAAGAATATAACAAAACATTTAAGAATTTTTGAGCAATATTACACTGGTCAACAAAATTGTAACTTTTATTGTGCCACATGGACTTTTGTGATATTTTTTAGATGTATGGCAGTAAAACAAACATCAACAAATCTGTTAGCCAAGAATTAAATTTTTTTAAGTAATTTAACATATTTGAAAAACAATGACCTCCTATACAAAAAATGTTAAAAAGTTACGATCTAAGATTATCTAGCAAATTTAGCCCTTGGTTTGTCCATCAGTAATCTGCCAACATATTTTGGTTCCATTTACCCTCGTAAATCTTAGAAATGTTTTGACCTTTCTCTGTACTTATCGTTTACAGTCCAAATTTCGAAATAAAAGTTCAAGGGTGAGTCTAAAAAATGAATCTTGAGTGGCATATGCAACCAATACTTGATAAGCCAACAATAGCTCGCTAACTAACTCTCTGTAGCTCTCACTTTTATTTCCCAAAAAATGCAACATTTTAAAAAGATTTACGTGGTGGTTATTATAAATTATTATCTTTTCGATTACCGGATTTTTAATTAACTCCCCGATTTGAAGTTTTACAAAAATATTCTCTTTGCTTTTATTACCCTATTACAAAAAAAACGGAAACTAATTGAAACAAAACAAATACACTTTAATAATGAGACTAGTAAGCTAAAGCAGTATTAGCTATCAAAGTTTGTGTAGCGTGACTACTGTTAACTAGTGTTATTATACGCTGAAAACGTATAAATTTTGAACGTAAGTTGGCATTTTCGGAATATAAGAAAGTAGAAAACGAAAAGCAAAAAAATAATGATAGGATTGATACATTGATACATTTATTTGCAAAATGACACTGGAGTTGAACGGAAATCAACCAAAACAGTACATATTTATTTTTATTTATTATAATGTTTGTTTTTTCTTTTCTATCAAATTTTGCAATCTATAGATATAAAATGTAACATTTAATTAGTAAGTAGTTGTAAGTTCTCTTTGCAAAAAAATTATAAAATGCTTAATATCTATCTAGACCACTAAACGAACACTACAAGTATTACAATACAAAGTTACCAATTCAAAAAATTAATAAAAGTGGTTTAAAATCCATTATTCAAAATTTCGCTGCTAAAAGAGGCTACAACCAAACATTAATAATTGTATTACTCTTCATAAGAGTACATCAGTATACTTTAGTGATTTCTGTACCGCATTGAAGCTAAGACTGAACCAAATCATTCAATTAAAATAGTCGAAATAAGTAGTTGTAGGGCTTTACTGTAAAAACAATATAAAATGCTAAAAATCCATATAGAACATCAAACAAACCTTACTGGCAACTAGTATTACAACGCATGGTTGTTAATTATTAATTATAATAATAGAGAAGATTAAATTAAAATACTTTGAAATTTTAAAATAAAATATACAAATTTACATTGATATATGAGTTATTTGTTTTAAGTTACGGTTAACAAATGAGGAAGATAAGAACAGTTTTATTATCATTAAGAGTTACTTATTTGTAAGTTATCTTTTAACGTAGTTAATCCGATATTGAGGCATTTATTGTAATGGAGCACCCATTTTTCAATTCTTTTCTCATACCACATTGCCTAGATTTTCGGCCAATGTTGTTGTTGTACGCGGGTTTCCAGCTCCTCATTACTGTTGATCCGCTGTTTTCCTAACGGTTTTTTTTATCTTGCGAGAGAAATGAAAGTTCTTTTTACTAATTTCGGGCTGTGCCGCGGTTGCTCGAACATTTTACATTCGAAATTTTTAAGCAGTTTTTTTATTATCTATAGTGTATGTGGTTGAGCAATATCATGAAAGACAATGCCAGATGACAACATACCTACCCTTTTATTTTGTATTGTTTTTGTGAACGTTTAAAGGTTTTAAAGTACGTTGCTGAAATAATTGCTGTATCAAGATAAATAAACTAAACTACAGTAACACAATTCCTGGCAGCAACGTAGTAGGAGGAAGTATAGAAAAGCTGATGCTTCTCAATGTCGGTAGCGTCTACGTTGAAAAATAGCTCACATGTATGAGTAACTCTGGTGTATAATAAAACTTTTTTTTCTTTATTTGTTTTTGCCAGCTGATAGGAACAAAAATAATACTTGCATAAACAGCAGAAATCTAATTTGCTAAGCATATTCTACGGCTCCTTTTATTTTTAATCTCTATTAATGATTTACCAGATTCCGGCAGATTTAGTGTTTTTTATGATTATACCACGTGGACAAACAGAGCAAAAACCACCGAAGAAGTTGTAGGATTAAATAAAAGGATTATTAACAACTTTTTTGCTGTTTAACTAAAATTAAATGTAAATAAATTGGAGGACTCAATGTTATTATTACTTTTATTGATTCTAACATGTATACCCACAGTTTGCTTTTTAGATATTCACTTAGATCCATATCTTAGCTGGCATAAGCATATTGAACAAGTTGCTAAGATATACCTTTTTTGTAATCTATCAAATTGTGTTTTACAAGATAGATTGTGCTCTAATTCAATCGCATATGGAATGTACACTATTAGTTTGATACCATTATTTATTTGAGTCTGCAATATTTGTTTTACAAAGGCGAGTTATAAGATTCATTTCACATGATTGTAGATCACAATTTATAAAATCTAAATGTTTTACTTTTCATGTCACTATATTTTTCATAGTATTTTATGTTACTAAAAATATAACCAAATATTCTAGTAATGTTGAAAATAACCATGACCACAGTAGTAGTACACATAGTACAAGGAAAAAGGGTAACATTTGTCCTAAATTTATTAGATAGAAAATCTGAAAATAGTTCTAACTACAATGGTCTAAAGTTTTGCAATGCCCTGCTATTGGGAATACAAATCTTTTATCACAACCGTTTTATTCGTGTGATGAATATTTCATTAACAATTTTAGTGATATTATGTTAGCAAATATTGTAGTTAAATGATCTGTGATTTTACTATGTTATTTTTATACCTTTATAATTTGTGTAAAATATTTTGGTATTACCAACACCAATAAACTTACTTACTATTTACTTACTTTTTTACTTTAGGTTTTAATAAATACTTTTTTCCGCTACAAACAACGTAAGTAAACCCTACGTCCATTGTAACTGGCGTCGTAAGTTGTGCATAAGGTTTGTTTATCAAATTTACCTTGACAACGGAACGTAAATAATTTACTTACGTTCCTAGGAATATAATGAACTGTCATATTAATTGATGATATGGTTGGTGAGTCGTGTAGACAAGTGAGTCAACTTCTGGAGCCAGTAAAACAAGTTACTTTGCATGTGTTATTAAATATATTATTTGTTACTTACTTGTAAATATGTAAACAACATTATATCAAAATAATAAAGAATGTATATTATCTGATAATTGACAAAAATCATACGAGCTTTGCTTTGAAAACGTCAGTTTTAGCTGTCACTTTAAATTATGCTAATATAAAATTATTGATATTAGATTAGTTTTAGGATACATTTCGTAGCGGAAAAAACGTAATAAGCTACTCAGAACGCTGTACGTACATTAACATCGTTCTCAGAAAAGGTTATCTTCATCAAATGTTAACGTAGATTATAGCTTAAATAGCTAAGCTAAGTTAAAGATTTAAATCAATTTGTCAAAATTGTCAGTTTGTTTTGTTTTTTGAACTGATAAATGCATGCAGCACCATTGCCACGCAATGAAAATGCTTTGGTGACTGTGTTAAAGATTTTGAGCCTTTAGGCGCATTTTTACCATATTCTTTTGGTATAAAATTAACAGTACTTACTAATTTTCTTTCTTTTATTTTCAGAAGTTGCTTTTTCTTACAATAGCAAACTATCTATTTTTTTATTCTATGCCAGTAAATGGATGCAACTTGATATTCAGTAAAGAATTTTTCTTGTTATTTTTTGCCGTAATCATTATCGGCAGTCCAACTTTTTCTTAAGAGGCAAGCATAAAATATTTATCTAATTTTTGGAGTCGTAGCCTTTTGCGTTAATTTGATTATCATTAAAGCGAAAAGTTCTATAAATTGGTTTTAATCTCATTCTATATAAAATTGGTATTTTTGTTGTATTTTTTTCTTAATTAATTTTTAAAACTCTTTCTCGCTAGCATCTCTCTATTGATGGTGATCAACTGATTGAAACATTTTCTCTTAAACAGCACATTTTCTGACTTTGATGGTTTCATTCCTTCACTTTGACAGTAAACTATTTTATTCCTTCAAATCAGCTGACAGGGATATACGCGAAAATCAAGAACCAATAGATGACTTTTAAGATGTTCAAATGGGGAAAACAAAACCCACGTGATTAGTGCCAATCAGTGTAAACTAATCTGTAAGTAGTTTTAGAAAAAAAAGTAAGTAGTTTTTATAACACAAAAGAAACCATTTCTGTTACTGGTAAATATGTATTAGGGTAGTTTTCTGACATGTGGGTTTTGTTTTTCCCATTTGAGGGGTTCAACATTTAACAGCAGAGGTCAGCCACTTCGCTAATTTCCTTGAATTTCACTTGAAAAACGAGAGGTGTGAAAAGTTGAAATTTTTATTAAGATAAATTTTGTGCTTTGTGGTTCAACTAAAATATTTGGGTTTGAATGCATATCTTATATTTGATATATTTTGAAAGAATACCGGTTTTGATCGATATATCTAAAATAAGAGCACTAACTATAAGCATAAACAGTTTACTGCGTATAGTGGTCATTTATTGACTAAAATTTGTGAGTAGCAAATAGAAAGTTAGTGGTACTCAATAAAAAAGTTTCAATATCAATTTAACACTTAAAAGTGGAAGAAATATTTAACACCACAATTACTAAGCCTAACACAATACAAACATTTAATACGTATTGAGTCACATTGTGGTATAACTGAACTCAGTCGTTTCAGTTTCATTAATAATTGATCATTTCTGTTGGATAGACTGGTTTAACTTTCTACTTATGAAAATTGCATCCATAATATTTTCTCATTTTGTAATACATTATGCTTACATTTAATGAGTTTATTCGATATTTCATCTTCAGTTTATGTAAGTTATGAAGTTTTATTTTAATGGCACGAAGTAAAATGTACATATTCTCACAATTTGAGAATACATATTTGCATATTACGGATGTAAAAGATTTCAAAGTTTATATTGAACATTACATATTTTATTATTTATATTATAACGTCCTTCAGTCAAATTGAAAACAGCCGTTTAAACCCTATTTCAATTACATATTTACTTTGTTTATATTTATTTTAACTCATTTAATTGTTCTATACTTGGTAAGCTTTGTAAAGAATTTCACCATGCACTTCAGGAATGTTTCGTGGGGGTGTGTGTGCGACCATTAAAAACCGCGCAACGACCCTATATTTAGAGCTGATCCGGTACTTCTGTCCCGGCGTATTTTATGGGCAATCTCTTTCTTGGGTTCATTTCCGGACGAAGAGAGCGCGCGGATGGATTCCGCCCCTTCCTGTACCCTGTAACCGCATAGCCGACCCTCTAGATGTCGCTGTCCACCGCACTCGCCTATGAATAATATGGAGCCAGATAAGGTATATCTCCATAAATCCATTTTTATTGCCGATCAATTATAATATCTTGATATCTTCTAAATTCGAGCAGTATATGGATGGCCCCAGATGGTTCTGATAGCCGCTTACAATTCTCTTTTATATTTGTTTAAAACTCAACTCTGATTAACGGGATTTTCAACAAAAGAGCAACGGATATGTCTTTCCCATTAGAAGCACAATTTATTCAAAATTGAATGTCTCTTTGTTGGATTATGGATAGAGATATGCAACAATGTCGCCAATTCTTCTAACAAAACAGACTTGGGACGGAACAGGGAATAATTGTGTTTGCCTTAATGTGCATCCACCATTGTACAGCGGCAATCTAGAAAATACGAGATAATGTAGTGAGCACACGTTGCATCCTCATGATAAATGAATAATGTTACTCATTTGTAACTAATATACAGCTTGAACCGTAATGTAATTACTTGAGAATTAATGAATTCATCTAACTATCTGCACACTAACGTGCGCAGACGTATTCACATCGAATAATGGAGTGTGGTCCATAATAGATTCTAGGCGTTGTAAACCAGTAATTATTGTTAATGCGAATTGTATACTTTATGAAACTATGCCTGTTGTAATGCTGGCACGCTGTTGCGGTTGTTGCTCGACGTTTATATGAATGCGATGCAGCGGTCGCACTCAATTAAATAAATTTTATAAGGTGAAATCGTTCAAACTTTATTGTTACATTATATAGTATTAAAAAAACACTATAAAATATAATTTATTATGATTAAATATTTTGAGTTCACACCCTGAAATCGAATATAAAAGTTTAATAATTCTGAAATAGTAATTCCCCATCCATTTAGAGTTCATGTAATACTTAAATCCTTATTTGAATTAAGTTTCGTTTATTTAAACCACTTTAATATACGTAACATCAAGAATTAAAGAATCAAGTAGAACGATGCTCTATATACTTAATCAAAATTAAAACTATTAAAAGTGTGCTTCGATGAAAGAGGCACAGCAGAAGTAAAACTTTTATTATAATTTCTGACATTGACAAATATTATTAAAAAACTTGTCAAATTAAATTTGTTTATATTGATGTTGCTTTTACAATTTCTCTTTCTCTCAGTCTGTTGCGCCAAAGTTTGATTTCTATGCAATTGCGCGAAAAAGACAGAATAAATAAAAATATAAAATTGATGAGTGGAAGTAGAGATAGATTTGCATGACGCTAAATTTGATGTTGAAAAATATCGCTGTCATGAAAATTTTACTTAAAAAATAAATAGGGAAAACTACTTATGTAAAATTTAATAGAAAAGGCAAAAAAATATCCGTCTATGTTCTTTATGAAATATAGAAATGTAGAAATACAAAAAAATGATTAAAAAATATGAACAATTTTATAATATTATCACAAAATATACGTTTAAAAAAATATTAAATAATTTCAGCCAATGTTTATACAAAGTTTAATTTTAGTTACAGCCCGGTCAGAAATTAAATATGTGGCTAGATAGCCGTCTACTGGTAAAATTTCATATTTGAAAACAATTATTGACGTTTTAAGTCCCATTTATGCTACTGCGGAATTGCGGAAGTTTTTGTACGGATGAAATGGCCCCCACGAATTCTCAAAAAAATTGATCAATCTCAATATTTTGCAAAAAAATCAATGAACCTAACTTCATTCGATTTGAAAAGATAAATGTCAAATAAGTGAAGTTACAGTTCCTTTATATTTAGTAATATATAAAATATACAATGCATATATTCATTATTAAACATTAAAACATATTTTATATAACATTAAATTGATCCATAAAAAACATTTTCAAATTTATTATCTAGCAAAATCGAAGTAAAAACAAAATACCCTAAAAAATTACCAAAAGGTTCCAGAATTACCGAGAATAAAACACAAACCTAAAATTAATTTAAAAAAATCCTGATAAAATCGTTGCGGTGTTAACTGGCAATTTAGTTTTTTGGCAGATTCGTCGCACAAAAAATTCCGCAGCAGCCTGAACGAGCCTTTAGTTATTGGGCGGAAATTTTCTAGAGTAACAATTCATATTTCAAACACATTTGCTGGAGAAATTAATTAGTTGTACAAAAACCTGTTTATTTTAAATTATTTCTAACAATATTTTTATCTGAGCTCTAATATGTCTGGTAATGAATAATCATTAATGGCTTTTTATTATATATGTAAGTTGATATATATATATATATATATATATATATAACTTTTTTCAACTTTCGTTGTAAAATGCCAGGTTTTAGTCAAGCAAATGCGTGTTAAAATATGAATTCAAATCATATGTGTGAAAAAGTGTATATTGGGTTGCTCACACAGTTGCTAATAATACGATCATAACCGTATTTTTTAACTAAA